>JXCR01144033.1:152019-167551 GCA_002079205.1 Phalaenopsis hybrid cultivar | reverse complement strand
ATATATTAGCAAGAAATTGATGAACATCTATAATGATTATCTAAATCCCAATTATGTATCATCAATACTTACTATGTTGCAACTCGAGAGCATTACTACTCTCACACACATTTCTTCTCTCTTTCTCCAATCCATCCATAAATGCTATCAACCATCAAAAGACTTTTCCATTTCCATTGCCATTTTTGCCTCTTGGCAAAAGAATTCTTCAAATTCTCAAGTCATCAAGTATTTTTAATCAGCTCGATCGAATTCTCTTCTTGGCATCGGACCGCACTGTTCCAGGTGATGAATCTCTGTCGGAACAAGACTCCATCGACTTGGTGAAGGATGACGAGATGTCGGCGTAGAGATCGACGATGCGTTTGATATTGTTGTTCAGCTCTCTGATGAGCCTGACATTGCGGCTGAGCTTGTCGGGGATCTTTGATTCATGGTTCTGGTTGATCTCTTGGATGAGGAGGCGATTGTGATCCAATATGTTCTGAACTTGAACAAAACTCTTCTGAAATGTCTGAATCACTTTGTTCTCAATTTGATTTCGTTTGCCAACTCCACATAATGTGTCTCCACCCTCCATTGTTGTGAGTTGAGGCTTTGTTTCTTATTTTGAGTTCTTCTTTAATGTAGTTAGAAAGGGAGCTGTGGAGAAAGTTGATCAGTGTTTATTTAGTTGAAATTACTTTGGGGAAGTTTTAACTGTATGTTATCTGATTCAAAAAATCTTTTTGATTCATTTTGCTGCAGAATATCCAGACATAAATTGACTTTTACTTTTTATTTTTTTTCTCAAATATGACAATCCTCTTTCATTAGAATCTGTTTCATAAAAGGGGATAAAAAGTATGATAATATGATAAAATGATTAGTCCAAACTATTTCTTTTTTGACAAATGATATTAAAAAGGCAAGAATGAAAAGTTTGATCTTGTTGTAAATATCAAAAGGAGAGAGAGAGAGAGAGAGAGAGAGAGAGAGAGAAGAATCTGTAGTTTTATGGAGCATAATCATTAGAAACATAGAAACAAAAGTGGAGAACTGTGCTTCAATGCCTGGCATTCTTTCAGAGTTAAAAGATAACAAATACAGTTTTTTTTCCCCCTAAACTATGTTTTCTTTCTTTTCGTTTTCCTAAGAGATTCAGAAGAAAAAAAAACATACCTTTTTTTTTTAAGAACTTTGAGCGAAATTAATCACAAATTTAATGAAAATGCCNATACAGTTTTTTTTCCCCCTAAACTATGTTTTCTTTCTTTTCGTTTTCCTAAGAGATTCAGAAGAAAAAAAACATACCTTTTTTTCTTAAGAACTTTGAGCGAAATTAATCACAAATTTAATGAAAATGCAACAAAGCGTCAAACCTATAACTTTGACCATAGGAGCTTGAGCTCTCAACAACTAACATTCAATTTTCTACAAAAATTGTAATTTTAATGCCAATCCCTAAAAAAAAAAAAAAAGATGATTTTTTTTTCATATAAACAATGGAAGAAGAAATCTGATTCAGTTATAAATGGAAAGATCTAACCTTTTCTGCATTTTTTCAGAATCGACAAAAATAAAAAACCACATCAGAAATCACACATTCATTCTACCAAATCTGAATTTTTAAAAAATAATCGCAATTCAATTACTGTTTTTTAATCTAATAAGAAGAAATTACAGAGCTGAAGAACCTTTCCGATCTATTATCTTCCAAAGAAACAACTGAAATGAGAACACTGAGCTCTCTCCATGAACTACATAACCAAGATGAGAAAATAAACAAAAAAAAGGATTTTGATGCCAAATTCCTCAAAAAGAACAAATATCCATTTTTCAGAAGAGATCCACACTGAAAAATTTTCCCAGAAAAATAGAAAAGCCAATCAGAATTAAAAAAAAAAAGTCTTTTTTTTTTCCTTACCTTGGAAATCTCAAACATTTCTCTGGGGTCGGGAGAGGAGGGAAGAAAGGAGCAAAGATCTTGTATTTTTTTCTGGTTTAAGCGGATCTGGAAGAGGGGGTACTATTGGCTCCTGAAATCCAGAGATTTTAAAATAAAATAAAAATGGGATTTTTGCTGCGCTGGAAGAGGCAGCGGTGGCATTTTATTGCCAAGTATAGTTTATGCTCACCTAGCGTGAGTTTAAGAAACCTACAATCGCAGTATGTTGAGAGCTGAAAAAGAAAGTTATGTATGGAAGAACTTTGAGAAGATATTCTATTTATTCTTTATGGGATTGATCTGTACAATATGATACTTATTCTCTTTAATTACTTTTGTTTTGTTGATTATACTTAAATATTTTATTATTTTATTGTTTTATTATCCATTTCATGTTACATATCTTAATTGTGATGAATTTATGAGTAAATCAAAATCATGTAATTTTATACCATTTAAATGAAATATAACTATCACATTATTTCTCAAATTCATTTTTATGAAAATTGAATCACTGTATTCAAAATTAATTTTATTCTTATTAGTATTAAACTTATATACATATATTTGTTTTCTTATACATAAAATTAATTTTATGTTGATATGTATTTGAGCAGCAAAAAAGCACTCCAAAAATAAATATTCAAANCCTCAAAAAGAACAAATATCCATTTTCCAGAAGAGATCCACACTGAAAAATTTTCCCAGAAAAATAGAAAAACGAATCAGAATTAAAAAAAAGTCTTTTTTTTTTCCTTACCTCGGAAATCTCAAACATTTCTCTGGGGTCGGGAGAGGAGGGAAGAAAGGAGCAAAGATCTTGTAATTTTTCTGGTTTAAGCGGATCTGGAAGAGGGGGTACTATTGGCTCCTGAAATCCAAATAAAATAAAAATGGGATTTTTGCTGCGCTGGAAGAGGCAGCGGTGGCTTTTTACTGCCAAGTATAGTTTATGCTCACCTAACGTGAGTTTAAGAAACCTACAATCGCAGTATGTTGAGAGCAGAAAAAGAAAGTTATGTATGGAAGAACTTTGAGAAGATATTCTATTTATTCTTTATGGGATTGATCTGTACAATATGATACTTATTCTCTTTATTTACTTTTGTTTTGTTGATTATACTTAAATATTTTATTATTTTATTGTTATATTATCCATTTCATGATACATATCTTAATTGTGATAAATTTATCAGTAAATCAAAATCATGTAATTTTATACCATTTAAATGAAATATAACTATCACATTATTTCTCAAATTCATTTTTATGAAAATTGAATCACTGTATTCAAAATTAATTTTATTCTTAATACTATTAAACTTATATACATATATTTGTTTTCTTATATAAAGCATATAAATTGTGCCATAAATGTTCAGATTTATGTTGATATGTATTTGAGCAGCAAAAAAGTACTCCAAAAATAAATATTCAAATAATTCACAATCATTAAAAAAAAAAATTCTTTCAAAAAAATATGAGAAATTTCAAAATATATTACTTAGATGCATAGCGCTAAGAAAATGACTTTCACCAAATAAATCAAAGATCTTATTATTATTATTATTATTATTATTATTATTATTATTATTATTATTATTATTTTAGTCTTTTGAATCAATAATTGTAATTCTCATCTTAAAAATATGAATATATTCATCCAAATTAAAAGCTATAGGGAAATAATCAAAATCTAACAAATGAAATTATGACCCTTGTTCAGACATTTTCTCCGCATCAGAATGTCCCGTGCTTGAACAATCATCAACCTAAAATATTAATAACAATAATAATCAAAATCTACCAATTTTATTTTATCATAAATATATTTAAAATTTAACATTTTAAATTACACTTAATTTTAAAATAACCTCTCTCTCTCTATATTGAAATTTTAGGGGCTGAATGGTGGGCTCCGGACACCGGAGGTTTCCGACAAAGCCTTCTCTTCGAGCAGCACGGGAATCTAGTGTGGCCACCCATGTGGCTGCCTCTAGGCCACAGATCCAAAATTGGCAACACCCAAGAGGGATACACAATGATCCGATAACATTCTTCTGCATCCGTTTGACTTGACTGAATCTACAGCCGTTGATACCAAATAATGACGTCATCTTAAGACGTGGAGGCTCCCAAGCCGTTAAACCTGACCGACGCAAGTAAGGAGCTATCGTGCACCGTAGTATACTGTACCTCGAGCTGTAATAAGCTTAAAGATTTGAGGGTTTTATTGTAAATTGACGGCTTCAAATGCGAAGGCGCCGGACTAGAGTGCCCAATAGGAGAGCGCCACTAAGGATGCAGAGATTCTCTTTGTGGGGCCCGCTTCCGCCGTTTCGCAAACGCTCCAAAATGCGGACAAAAAATACAGAGGCGGACTCCAGTCGGTTTCATATCCATTCAACTGACACGTGGCCGTAATATCCGTTTAATGTATAAATATGGCTAATAATCTTATCCCAACTTGATAATATATTATATAATCTTATTCTTAATTGTATTTTGTGATTATGTATTATCTTAAGTCTTTCTTTCCTTTGTTTTTTGATAGATTTTATCAGTTTGGTTGTTTATACGTGGAGTTGTATTTGTTTGTTCTTATGATTTAGGGTTTAATAAAAAAAAAATTATTATTAGTTATTGATGAATAATAAATATTAAATTAAACTATTAATTATACAATGAAATTTTATAAGTTGCAGTAGTATTAAATTCAAATTAGAGTAAAAAATAATTTTAAATATAAATTCAATAAACTAGAGTAAAAATAAATTTAATAGGTGTCGAAAAAAACAATAAAATATTTCTCACACAATTTTTGACCATCCCCTAATATGGCACCACGTGGCCTTTCTTATAAAAAAGTTTCCACAGCTCAGCATCATGGGTTTGGAATAGATGGTGGCGTGTAAAACAATATATTGTGCTTAAATAGTGAGTAATAAACATCAAAGATGCAAGCAAGTCATTAATTAGGATTATTTAAATACATACCGTGCATATCTATGTCTAACTCGTAAACATTAATATTTACATACATATCCCTCAAATTTTTAACATCACATAAAAAAAATTACTATCATAACTTCTCTAAAAGTGAAATACACATTTTTAATTCATAAATTAATGATTTCAACATGTTATAAGTGTAAATATCACATTGGCTTATGGTTGTGTTCAATGAAATTATCCGAGCTCAAATTTTAATGAGATCCAATTATCTGAAAGATAAAGAATATCGAACTAGGCATTCACCAAGACAGGCAGCACAATTTGAGTCATTTGCTCCCTAGCTAGGCATCCACCAAGACATCAATAATATAGTCGGTCGACAACATCCATCCAGCTGATTGACGAAGTTCGACGAAGTCCTACCAAGCCCAATTAGTCAAGCTAGAGAAAGCAAGGCCATGGGCCAACAAGAGCAAAAAACCTAGAATAACCTACACATCCCCTACTTAAGAAGGGGCATAAATATAACTCCATATATTGTACCACCTTTGTCTATAAAATAGTGGATCATTTTATGAATAAAAGGTTAGACAATACCCTCATTACTGTGCACTCTCTCTCTCTCTTCCTCCCTTCTATACTGTATTTCTTGGAGGTGATTTACAGGATAGTAGGATTCAACAGGTTGACCATTCATTTATATAGGATAGGATGCATGTCTGCTGTTTTGATGGCTTATTATCCTTTTCTTATACAACACCAGTGAGACATATGGGTCGAATATCCTTAACAAGTTTTGCCTTAAATTATTATTTGTCTTCTTCTATTTATCTTATATTTCTTATCGTTATTTTAATTTAATTATTTTATCTTTACATATTGGGTTTTATCTTTTGCATTTTTTAAAGATGAAATTAACCATAAAAAGGACTATTTATTCGTCTTCACTATCTGTGAGTTCTAGTGATTTTTCATTTCTCTAATTGAGATCCATTTCTCTTCTTTTTTTGAGAATCTGCTTTCACCCCTTAATTTTAGAACTATTATGCATTCTTGATCGCTTCATCAATGACCAACCTCCTTCTTGAACGTGAAGCAACAACTTCTTGTTCACTTCACTTTTAGTTGAGGTTTAGTCTCTTCCTTATAAGCCTAGGATCTAGCCATAAAACTTTCTTGTTGACTATTTCTAGAAGACTAGTAAAGGAACTCTCACAATTAGAAATTTTATAACTTTTCTTTGTTAATCCTGAAGTTCCACATGTCGGTCTAACCTCTAGCACTTAGTAGGTGGAGTCAATATAGGGGAGCTTAAGAATAGTCCCCAAAGGACTGTTTGGCTTTACGGTTAGCCTTGGGTGGTGTGGTCTTATTCATTCTTTCACACACACACTTGATACCCTCACCTGCACTCACAACCTCAACCCTAACCTATTCGTGCTTTGTTTGATCCCTTGCTCTTTTGGAAACTCATGANACCTGACCGACGCAAGTAAGGAGCTATCGTGCACCGTAGTATACTGTACCTCGAGCTGTAATAAGCTTAAAGCTTTGAGGGTTTTATTGTAAATTGACGGCTTCAAATGCAAAGGGGCCGGACTAGAGTGGCCAATAGGAGAGCGCCATTAAGGATGCAGAGATTCTCTGTGTGGGGCCCGCTTCCGCCGTTTCGCAAACGCTCCATAATGCGGACAAAGAATACAGAAGCGGACTCCGGTCGGTTTCATATCCATTCAACTGACACGTGGCCGTGATATTAGTTTAATGTATAAATATGGCTAATAATCTTATCGCAACTTGATAATATATCATATAATCTTATTCTTAATTGTATTTTTGTGATTATGTATTCTTATAAGTCTTTCTTTCCTTTGTTTTTTTGATAGATTTTATCAATTTGGTTGTTTATACGTGGAGTTGTATTTGTTTGTTCTTATGATTTAGGGTTTAATAATAAAAAAATTTATTATTAGTTATTGATGAATAATAAATATTAAATTAAACTATTAATTATATAATGAAATTTTAGAAGTTACTGTAGTATTAAATTCAAATTAGAATAAAAAATAATTTTAAATATAAATTCAATAAATTAAAGTAAAAATAAATTTCATAGGTGCCGAAAAAAACAATAAAATATTTCTCACACAATTTTTTACCATCCCCTAATATGGCACCACGTGGCCTTTCTTATAAAAAGTTTCCACAGCTCAGCAACATGGGTTAGGAATAGATGGTGGCGTGTAACACAATATATCGTGCTTAAATAGTGAGTAATAAACATCAAAGATGCTCTCTCTTATTTATTTTTTAATTGCATTATATATTTACATATCTAACCTTTAGGGTTCCATATTTACACACATAATATTCAAATTTTTACAATTGTATCTAAAACATCATTATTATTTACTTGTCTTTTCTTATATATTTATATATCCAAAGAGCTAAATTTAACTTTTAACATAGGGGTCGTGTTAATATGTATAAAAAGGTGTATTTCATTTTTTTAAAATCAAAATAATGATTTTTTTTATGTGATAATTTTGGTAGTATAAATCTGAAAAGTAGATTTTTAAGTATTAGAGATGTAAATAAATAAGAATTGAGTGGTATCGATGTAAATGCCCCTTATTTAAATCATATATAATTTAAGTCGCCATATTAGTACTCCACGATAAAATACTTCAAAATTCTGGTATGAAAAAAGCTTTCACATTCCCTAAATACGCTTGCATTATACTTGTAAATAATATTATAATCCAAATAAATAATGATTTTGCTCATCTCATGTTGTTCTTGTTTTTTCTTAAATATTGAGTATACAATATAATTTCCAATTATATACTTCTAAAACAAAGTAAAAATTTACACACATTCACATTTTTAGCGCATATCAATAATTCAATATATAAATTATGAACAATAGTTTTTATCTTGTAATATTTACATATATTAAAAATTTTGAAATTGCGTCCCAAATTAGTTAGCGGTGATCCTGAGGTGATCTTACGATCCAAAAGGAAACGGTGCGATAAAAAATGGCTCATCGACAGAAATTCGAGAGGCCTACTTATCCCATCAAATGAATATGTCTGAGCCAAGCCAGCAAGACCAAAGCCGATCATACCGGAAGACTGACCAAAGATGACTAGAATAATAAAACGAGCACTAAGCAAAAATTGAGACAAATGGGTATCTGAGTCAAATTGTCGTAGTAGAGCCAATCCAAGGGAAGATATATTTCCTTAGAATCTCCAACCATGTCACGGCCACACAGATGCTCTTCATCAAGGTTGAAAGATCAACAATCATGTCATATCAACCGGTCGACCCATATTTACCAAACTTAGCCGACTGAACAGATGTTGTCAACCTGAGCCATCTAAGCTTAGGTGGTCATGTCAGAAAAAATTCAGATGACAGACTTACCCATATAAAATACTAGAAATAACAAATTATATATCCTCTTAAAGAAGGGAAAAAATGTAATATCATAATTATATATCTTCTCCTCTATAAATAGGAGAATCATTTTATGAATAAGACAAGATTGATTTTGGCATATTATTATTCATTCTCTCTCATTCAGTCTCACTTTCTTTCTCCATCTCTCGTTATTTATACTATATTCCATAAATGTGATTCACAAACAAATTAAGATTTAACATTTTAGGTGCGGTGAGTTTGAATTGTGTCATCAACAAGAAGAGGAGTAACACAGAAAAAAACACAGAATAGAGACACAGGCAACGTGGAGTGCACCAGAAAATTTGTGACCCAACAAATCTAGGAGTTGAAGGATCATATGTTGAATTTCATCTGAGGTGCGCTAAGCTAGGGAAGAGAACAACAACCTTGAGAGGAAGGGTTAGCACCCAACAGTAAAAAGAGTCCCCCCAACCTTAAAAGGGGATGCTGACTCTTAGTACTTTAACATTATTGGTTTGATAATGATCAGTCGGGATCAGATCAAACATATTGAGACACCGTAATAACCCGAGTATGCATTCTCTCAACAAATCTCTGAGGTTAAGCCACCAAAATGATTCAAGTTCCCAAAACTAGAGTCCTGCATTTTGTGTAACTATTTGGCCAGCCATAGAGCCTCGTTTAAGTCAATCGTGTGGAGTCTACTAAGCTTTATTGAGGTGCTAAAGCATCATCTTTTGTTTTCACAACATTGAGGGAGTGGAGTCTCAAGTGACTCAACGAATTATTATCGGGAATAATCACATTGTTTGTTGTCTTTATATGAATGTTTGTGGTGCAATTCTCGAGTGTTCATAAACCACAGATGAACTCTCAGACTCTTCTACAGCTTCAATAAGGATAGAGTGAGAGTTTGTGCTTGTTTATCACTCGCTTTTAAAAGGAAATGTTGGAAGTAAGGAACCTAGAGCCTGTTGTTTCTCATGTCTCCCTAACTTAAGGGCTGAAGGAAGGACCTTCCTGATATGTGTTAGGCCCACAACAACAAAGACACTAGCTAGGTTATTGGGGCTGGCCAACAACCATATACTGGCTCAGAGTATAACTCTAATTATGTTTTTTGTAAAGTGGATTATCCACACGTCTCTCATAGAAAAGGGTTGCTCAGTTTGAAAGCTAGAGACTAAGATATGATTCGTGACCTTCCACTTATCCTCGATACGAAGACACTCGACCACCCTGAGAGCACAAAGTGACTAACAGACACATAAAAAATGTACTTAGGTTTGATATTCTAACCAGTGGATAGCTTGATATGACGAGTGTACACTCCCTACCACAAGGATCCCAAACAAACTCATTGAGAGCTTCAATGATCGAGATAATATAGGTCATACAAAATAAAGACTAATTCCATAGAGCACCACCGATGAAGATCAGAGCTTACCTCTTAGATCTGAAGAAGTATTGTGCCTACCATTGATACAATGAAAATATATGCATTTTGAGACCCATATTTTATACTCATTTTTTGTGATATTTCACTTTAATGGAAGGCATTTTGATGTTTTCTTGCAATTTATTGATTTTTGGGGCTTAAAGCAAAAAGGATGAAATTTGGAGTCAAAATTACATTTTTGAAGAAATGCTCAGCGCCGGCAGTGCCGACGACGCAGAACAACTTAAGGCTGGATATTTTTACTCAGCGCCGACGGCGCCAGACCAGCGTTGACGGCGCCAAAGGCGGTGCAGACCCCGTTTGTGGAAGGTTCGATGTATTTGGATAATTTTTTGAAGAGTTTTTGGAGACACCTCTTGGAGAACAGACCTTAAGCTCTATTTGGGACCAAATTTCATTAGAAAAAGTGTTCCTCTATGTTTTTCACTCCTCTACGTTTATTTTTCGCACCACATCATTCCATTCCAGTACCATATTGGAGTTAATTTTTTATTTTGCTTTCATAGTTTAGAGTTTTTTTGGTGAGATTTAGTGTGAAACTTTCTATAAGAGTGTTGGAGAAGTAGAAAAATAAGAGATATCTTCTTCCTGCATTTCTAAGGAAATGCTACAAAGGATTTTCTTTAAGAAAGAGTTTTTAGATAAGTATTGTTTGTTTATCAATGCTGTATGAACTTTCTTTTATATATGAAATTTATGTTTTGTTATTTCTTTCTCATGAAGTCTGAGTAGTTCCTTCTATCTTTCTCCCTACTCTGAGATATGGTGAAATGAAGAGATACCAATATTAAAATGTAAAATAAATTGTGATGATTTTTCAACTCTGAACTTAATTTACTTTTTTATCTGGTCAACTGAATTGTTAAAATGTGTTGTGAAACATATGATCCGGGAAATGGATTATGAGTTCTACAACAGAGTGAGGATCACATTTGCTTCCATGGAGGAGAACATCGTTCATGGAATTAAGTGCAAATGAATAGGGAAATATTATTTGTTAGGTGTAGAATTGGAGAACCTTTAGGGTGATAGACTAAAATCTTCAATTTGATCTTATTGTTTAAAAACTGAAGCAAGAGCTAACCTACAGGTGAAGGGAAGTGGGAGCCGGTATCCTCCTAGCCTAGCCCCAAATTTAGGGACTAAACACTAAGATTAACTAATGATTTTCTATGCACTATATCTGGGTAGAGAATTAAAATTGCTCTTATTTGACACAATACATATTATGAACATTTATCTCATCTCATTTTACCATAGCTTCATTGTAGTGGGAGTGATGCTTTTTCACATAAAAATCTTCATTACATAAACATAATTAATAGATTAGTATTTACTGTTTTAAACTTTACATTTTTTATTTGATAACAGTTTAGAAATTTAATTTTGATTGTATTTCAACAATTGAAATTAGTGATAGTGATTTCAATTGACTTTCTGTGAATTTCCTAGCAAATTTATCATCTCCAATTTAAACATTCCCCGTGGGATTGATATTTGGGGCTTAAATAGAAAGTCCATTATTACTTGATAACGATACGTATACTTTCGTAGAATCCGAATATTAATTGATTATACTTATTTAAATTTTACACAATCTGTCACAACAAAAAAATCAGATCAAGTTTTTGGCGTCGTTGTCGGGATGCTAATAGTTAAATTAAATAGTTTTGATAAATTAGAAAATTTAGAGATAATATATATACCATAAAAAAATTTAAAAATTAAAAATCCAAAAAGAAATATTTTTATTAGTGTTTATTTTACTTTGCTTACTTTATTTGTTTATGCGAAATATTGGATCTGAATGTTTAGTACCTTACGATTCAGAATTAGAACGTAGTATTAGAAAAATTCGAAAACAACAAAGAGAAATTGAAAATTTATAAGAAATGGCAAATAACTTAGATAATCCAATAAAAGAAAATTGACAAAAACCTTTAAAAGATTATGTGAATCCGACAGTAGATGAACTTCACCTAACTATTCAAAATTCTAATGTTGTTGCTAATTCATTTGAGCTTAAACCTGCTATTATCCAGATGATATAAAATAATCAGTTTGAAGGATCACTTACTGAAGATTCTAACTTACATCTTGCTAGTTTTCTTGAAATTTATGCTACATTTAAATATGACAGAGTGTCTAATGATGCTGTTAGGCTTAGAATTTTTCCTTTTTCATTAAGGGATAAAGCCAAGGCTTTGTTAAATTCGTTAGCACCTGAATCTATTATAACTTAGGGAGAATAATCACAAAAAATGGCTAAATATTTTCCACCCTAAAAAATCGCTAAGCTTAGAAATGATATTACATTTTTTTGTCAGTTTGAAGGGGAATCGATATATGAAGCTTGGGAAAGATTTAAAGATCTTCTTCGAAAGTGTCCACACCATGTTTTACCTGATTGGTTAATAATTCAAACATTTTACAATGGATTAGTAGGATCACTTAGATTTATTATAGATGTTGATGTGGGTGGTTCATTAATGTCAAAACCTTTTGATGAAGCATATTCTTTAATTGAACAAATGGCTACTAATAATTTTTAGTGACCCTCTGAAAGGGTAAATCCTAATAAAGTAGCTAGTATTCATAATTCTGATGCAATGTCTATTTTGGCATCTCAAATTGTTGTTATTTATAAAAAGATTGATCAAATGAGAGTGAATTATTCTTAAATAGCCCCAATATTAGAGGAGAATTCACTAGGACAGATTATTAATACTCAATCATCTTATGAAACCTTAAACACTATATATAATCAAAATAATAATCCCTATTCTAACTATTTTAACCCTAGATGGAAAAATCACCCTAATTTTAGTTGGAATAATTATAATAATTCGGTGAATCCATCCAGAAATCTAAACAATCAAGGAAATCCTAATTTTTGACTATATTATCTTCCAGGATTTAACTCCAACCCTAACCCACAAGTTAAAGAAAAGAAATTGACGATGGAAGAAGTAATGTTGAATATGGGAAATCAAATACAAAATCAAGGGGCAGTTACTAGAAATATTGAAAATCAATTAGGACATATTGTTATTGCACTTAGTAATAGACCTTCTGGAATTCTTCCAAGTACTGTGGAAGTTAATCCAAAAGTTCAAAATAAAGAGCAAATTAAAGCTATTCAATTACGAAGTAGAAAAGAAGTTGAAACAAGGATCCAAAGAGAAACTGAAGTTGATGAAGAGAAGGAAGAAATGAAAAATGATCAACAAGAAAATGAACAAACACAGGTCCCTATAGAAAAACCATTACCTCTGTTTCCTCAAAGGCTAAAGCAGAAGAATAAAAATAAATAATTTACAAAATTTTTGGAAATCCTTAAGAAGTTAACAATAAATATTCCTTTTGTTGAAGCTTTGGAACAAATGCCAAATTATGTGAAATTTATGAATGATGTATTAAACAAGAAAAGGAAGTTTATAGATCATGAGACTGTTGCACTCAGTGAAGAGTGTAGTGCTATTATTTAGAAAAAAGTTCTTGAAAATTTAAAAGATCCTGATAGTTTTACTATACCTTGTGCAATTGGAGAAAAGTTTTATGAAAAAGCTTTTTGTGATTTAGGAGTGAGTATCAATCTTATGCCTTCATCAATTTTTAAACGTTTAGATTTGAGAGAAATTTCCCCTACTACTGTAACTCTTCAGTTAGCTGATTGATCAATAACTTTTCTAAAAGAAGTTATAGAAGATGTGCTAATAAAAGTAGATAAATTTATTTTCCCTGTAGACTTTATAGTATTGGATATGGAGGAAGATAAAGAGATTCCTACTATTTTAAGGAGACCATTTCTCGCAACAGGGATAGCTTAGATATGGAGGAAGATAAAGAGATTCCTATTATTTTAGGGAGACCATTTCTTGAAATAGGGAGAGCTGTATAGATGTGCAAAAAGAAGAATTAATAATGAGGTTAATGATCAAGAAGTGAAATTTAATATAACAAAAGCTATGAAATATCCTGCAATAGAAAAATATAATGAATGTTTCCGGATGGAAGTAGCTGATTTTCTAAGTAATGAGCAGTTTAAGAATGAGTTTGAAGATAAATTAAAGCAAGGAGAAATTTTTCATACTANTCTGTCTCAACCTGATTGGTCACTTACACATTTCTTCCCTCCACATAAGCAGCTAATTGCACCCATTGGCCACCCCTGGTGGCCACTCTTTCCCCCTCTATTTAAACAACACCCCTCACGACCAAATAGAAAGAGTGCACCAAACCTTGGGGAAACTCTACTAAATTTCCTCCAAAGATCCTCACAACCTTCCTAAGCTCAGTCCAGTCATTCTCTAGCCACCTCCCCCACTATTTGTGCTCAATTTCAGAGCCCAAAACCAGGGCATTTTCTAGCCATCTCCTAAAACTACACCAAACTTAAAATTGATTTGCTCCTCATCATCCCCACTGCAAGTTATGAAGATCCCCACTGAAAGCCCTTTCTCTAGAGCTCCTTGATCTACATCTAGATTGAGGCCACACCACCTGTTAGAGGATCTTGTACTCAGACCATTACTTCCAAGAGGTTTGCCAGACTCCATTGAAGCTTCTTCAAGCATCCAATAGAGGCCAAACCTATTGGACAAAGGTATAGCTCATTTTCCCTCAAATCAAGCTTGGTTTGGGCCTTTGTGAAGAAAACTTTAATTTTATGCTTGATCAACAGTATAGATAGGTTTGTCTGGACTAGATGAAGGCGTGGGAACAAACCCCATATGATTTGGTTGAGTGTAGTGAGAGATCTTAAGCCTAGAAGGTGGACGGTTCTAGATCGCGCATGTATCAGATGAAGGGTTAAGATCACGCCAGATGAGAGAATGGAACATAAAGCGCGGGGCTGAGTAAGGGGCTACGTGGATGGCAGTGTTAAGTAGCGGAGCGACACTTTGCACTTCGGAGCTGCCTAGGATGACGCGGCTGCCGCTTGCTTAAGTAGGAAATTAATTTATTTTTTTATTTAATTCAGAATCTTAGAAAATGCATAACCTTGGGTGGAAAAATCATAAAAATAAAATAAGAATACCTGCCTTCTTAGTGAATAGAGGAAAATAATGTGGAATAAAAATTAAAAATTATTTGGTTTGTCTCTAATTTTTAATTAATTAAATACCCTTTGGACTATTTTAATTTTAATTAAGTAAATATTAATCACCATGGCTTGAAACTTAGGGGTTGATTCCTCATATTAATAGGGATGTTCTCTGATTCCTCATAATTAAGGTCACAGAGCATCTCTAGCTTTGAAACCCTAATTTTTAAGCCTAGTTGTCTATGCTTGCTTAAAATAATTATATAAATTAAAATATTAATTATAAAAATATGGGACTTATATTGGTAGGTCCCTAGGATCAGAAGACTCTAGGAAAAAATATAAAATGTACTTTAATAATTGTACACAATTTTCTAGCTAATTAAGTGTCTAAAATTTATAAGAAATTAAATAAATATAATATAATTAAAAAATTAATAAAAATGATTCCACACTATAATTAATGATTATTTCATCTCATTATAAAAATTTGAAACTCATTTGAATTAATTTGATCACTAAAGTATATTTTCTAAGTAAAATTGTATTTTTGCATTAAAATAATTATAATAAATTAACTATAATTATGAAAATCATGAAAAGTGATTTTCTGAGTTCCTTGTGATCAAGAGAACTTAGGAAAAATAAATTTTATTTTAAAATAATTAGTTCATTTTTGAGTTACTTTTTGAATTAAAAATAATTAAAAATT
>JXCR01144033.1:131654-144367 GCA_002079205.1 Phalaenopsis hybrid cultivar | reverse complement strand
AAACAGTCATAACAATAAAGTACAATCAAACATAAATTAAACATCATTTGCTCCAAAAGTACAAATACATTCAACAAAGTACTAAAACCTAACAATAATACTAAAATGATTTCCAATGTAAAAGCAATTTCACAAACCTACTATTCACAATACAACATAATATTTAAGCAAAGTATCACACTCTAAAAACAAATAGTCATAACAATAAAGTACAATCAAACATAAATTAAACAAAAATCAAATTAAAACATCACCAATCATCATCATCATCTTCTTCTTTCACATCTAAATTTTACTGCTGATATGGGGTAAAAATAGGGTGAGTAGGAAACTAAACTGAGTGGTTATTCCTCATGTATCTGACTATCGCATCATCATAAGAAGCATCATATTCAAACTTATGTCATGTCAAATCATCATTGTGTGCATTTCTGACCTCTATATTTTCCATTTTACTTTCCATTCTCAAGATATCTCCCTGTTGGATCATCATCTGCTCCATAAGTTCTTCGAGAGTAGGGGTACTAGAAGTAGTGGTACTTGAAGTAGAAGGAATATCCCTACTACTTCCGGATCTCCATCCAACATGAGTTTCATAAGTCTTAATATTGGAAGGCCCAATAGGTTTTAGAGGTTCAATCCTCTCTTCTTCCATTCTAAATTCAACTCCTGCCTATTCTAATAATGTGAAGATTAGGGCAGGGTGTGCCAAACAACCAGTAGTCTCTCCCAAAGAAATAGAATGAGTGTTTCTATAAACAATAGAGCCTACATCCATCCTTCTCATCTGCTGGATACAAAATTTCAAGATGGCTCTATCCTTTTTAACCTCACTATAATGATTTGTTGGTATCATTTTATAAAAAATAAAGTAGTGTCAAGCCTTAGATACTACATTTAACATAGAAAGAGGAAAGTTTACCTTAACATTATCCTTCACCTTCCAAGCTCCTCTTCCATCAGTAAGAAAAGAAATAACATCATCTAAGGCCTCATTTGTAGTAGAAAATAATTTGTACTGGTAGTTATAAACATCCTTTAACTGATAAAATTAATTAATTCTCCTTGGAATAAATTCCACAATTTTCCCACGAAAAAACACGTAGTCTTCAGAAGTTTCCTTAAAGTTGTCATAGAACTCCATCACTACATAAATAATAGACTCGGTAGTAAAGTAACAAAAATTCTCCCACTGTCAAACATTCATTAACCTTTCAATTTCATTTGGTTTTTAAAGATTGAAGTGTCACTTAAGGACAAGTAACATTTTAAGTTTGGGAGATTATGATACACCTAAAATATATAGTGTAGACCTAGGCTACTAAAGAAATTTCTAGACCTCAACCAAAAGTGAGGTCAACAGGTCGGTGGCAAACTGATACACCTAAATTATATTATGAGACACATTTTTATAACCTATTTTTTGAGATATTGCAAATGGAAGGTATTTTTGTGTTTTTCTTTCAAGTACAGGTAAAAAGGTGAAAAATGCTTAAAGAAGTGGAAAAGGATCAAATTTGGAGCGAATAGGTGAAAAAAGTGCAATAGTGTTTTGGCGCCTAAGCGCCAGATCCAGCGCTTGAGCGCCGAGTAAACAGAGAAGGTCGCGCCTAAGAGCAAGAGGTCCTGCGCTTAAGCGCCAGTGGCAGTTATTGGAGAAGTAAATTTAGTTATTGTGAATTTTAAAAAGGTTTTTGAGGCACCTATTTTCTTAATAGGTGGTTACAACCACCATGGACAAAAATTATTGTGAAAGGATGCTTCTCTTAGAGAAATACATTAAATCAAGGCACATTTTAAAGAGATACCAAGACACCTTTTGGAGAATTATAAAAGACAAAAGATTAGGACTTTGAAAGAGGTCCTGAAAGTACTCGGAAAGTTTTGAAAGTTCAAAAATTGGGGAGTTGGAGAGATTTTCAGGCATCGCATATTTATCATTTTTTTTTTCTTTCTAATTTTATATTGAGAGTGTTGTAAAAGAGAAGAGATTCAAAGGAACTTCAAGATTTTGATGGAGGACTTGAGATAAGTTTTTATCTTTTATTTTATACTACTTTTGGTTTTAATTGAGACTAGTTGTTGGTTTAATAATAATTTCTACTTTTAAAGTAAAGTGTGGTTTTATTTTCTCCATAGATTCTGAGTTTTTCCTTATCTATCTTCTTAAAATTATAAGAAATTAAGTGATGGATGGAAGTTTTGGAGAGTATTGATCTTTAATGTTGGAAGAATAAATGTTAAAATTTGTTGTGAGAACATGTAAGAACCGGGCTGGCAATTAGAAAGAATCACATGAGGTTGTATGAATGAGAATGTAGTTTATATGATTGAGTGCAAATAAATAGGAAAATATTCATTGAAGGGTGTAGAGTTAGAGTACTTTAATGTAACATGTTAAAGCCCTCAACTTGGTTTATTGTTTTAGGTTCTGATACGAGATGTTAGCCCCCAGGTGGAGGGAATCGAGGGAACTCTAGAGTGAGGGCTAGTATCTTCCCTGCCTAACCGGTCTTCAGAACTATTCAAACTTTAAATTAGCCATTATTTTTTATAGCATCTCTCGTAAGGGTAAAGAATATTATTGCTCCTATTTAGTATAACACAATATGTATACTTCCACAAAAGAATTTTTATACTTATTACTGGTTCATGATAATGAGAAAGATATTTTCATATTTAGAGCTTTTCTTCTACAAAAACTCAAGTTATCTTTTTTAGCTTGTACTTTATTTGTCAAAGTATAAAAATTACCAAAAATATTTAAACTTTCTTTACTGTGAAAATATCTTTAGTTTAAATAATTGTCTTTTTTAAAAATAGAAAGTTTTCTAAAAAGTGCATATTGCATATCTTCCCTGTGGGTTTAATATTTGGGTCTTAATCAAGAAGTCCTATATTACTTGATAACGATACCTATATTTGCGTAGTATCCTAGTATATATTAAATAAAAGTTAAATTCTCATTTTTCTTCAGGATCAAGTTTTTGGCTTTATTGCAAACTAAAGAAACATAAGTGAAAAATATAATCAGAATTATTGTTATACTGTTGCATATATGCAGTTATCAGGGATCAAGTTTTTGGCGCCATTCTTGGGGAATTGAAGTGAAATTTGTAAAGAATCTATTGATTTAAAAGCAAATTTCTATTTTTAGAAAATCTTATTTAAACTTTAATTTATTGTATTTTATTTTATGTGTGCTTAATTTTATTTTATGTTAGTGTATGTGTAGTTTAGGTTCTGAAGGACTAGTGCCCTATGATTCTGAATTAGAGAGAATTGTTAGAAAAATCAGAAAAACCAAAAAAAAATAAAAATCTAAAAAAATTATAGAAATGGCAAACCAAAATGATCAAAATGCTAAAATTANTTTATTTTATGTGTGCTTAATTTTATTTTATGTTAGTGTATGTGTAGTTTAGGTTCTGAAGGACTAGTGCCCCATGATTCTGAATTAGAGAGAATTGTTAGAAAAATCAGAAAAACCAAAAAAAATAAAAATCTAAAAAAATTATAGAAATGGCAAACCAAAACGATCAAAATGCTAAAATTCATCAAGAGTTTAGACCTTTAAGAGATTATGCCAACCCTACTGTAGATGAACTTCGTTGTAGTATTCAAAAACCTAATGTAGTGGCTAATTCATTGGAGCTTAAATCTGCTATTATCCAGATGGTATCAAACAATCAATTTGGGGGATCACCAATAAAAGATCCAAATTTACATCTTGCCAATTTTCTAGAATTGTACGCTACATTCAAATACTCTGGTGTATCAGATGATGCCATAAGACTTAGATTATTTCCTTCCTCACTGAGGTATAAAGCTAAGATGTGGTTGAATTTGTTAGCACCTGGATCTATCAGAACTTGGGGTGATTTAGCACAAGAAATTCCTTACTAAATATTTTCCACCAGAAAAATTTGTGAAGCTAAGAAATGATATTACATCTTTTAATTAGTTTGAAGCAGAATCTATTAATGAAGCATAAGAAAGATTTAAATAACTCTTAAGAAAGTGTCCACACCAANTGGCTAATTCATTGGAGCTTAAATCTGCTATTATCCAGATGGTATCAAACAATCAATTTGGGGGATCACCAACAAAAGATCCAAATTTACATCTTGCCAATTTTGTAGAATTGTACGCTACATTTAAATACTCTGGTGTATCAGATGATGCCATAAGACTTAGATTATTTCCTTCCTCACTGAGGTATAAAGCTAAGATGTGGTTGAATTTGTTAGCACTTGGATCTATCAGAACTTGCGGTGATTTAGCACAAGAAATTCCTTACTAAATATTTTCCACCATAAAAAACTGTGAAGCTAAGAAATGATATTACATCTTTTAATTAGTTTGAAGGAGAATCTATTAATGAAGCATAGGAAAGATTTAAATAACTCTTAAGAAAGTGTCCACACCAAGTTATACCAGATTGATTAACAATTTAAACTTTTTATAATGGATTAGTTGGATCTCTTATATCTATTATTGATGCCGTGCTGGTGGTTCATTGATGTCAAAACCATTTCATGACGCTTATGCTTTAATTGAAGAAATGAATACCAATAATTTTCAATGGCCTTCTAAGTGGGTGAATTCTAAGAAAGTAGCCAATATTCATGAAACTAAGCATTTACTATGTTAGCAAATCAAGTTGCTGCAATTTTAAGGAAGTTAGACCAATTTGTAATGAATTTTTCTCAACTAATTTCCATGATTGATAGATTCTTAAGCATCATTAGAAAATTTGAATGCCATATATAATAAGCAGAATAACCCATATTCAAATTATTATAACAAGGTTGGAAAAACCATCCCAACTTTAACTGGAATAACAATTTAGGTGGTAATAATCAACAATGGGGGAACAACCAAGTAAAATCATTGGGAAACTCGAACAATCAAGGGAATAATAACTATAGATCTACTTATACTCTAGGTTTCAATAGTAATACACAATTT
Source organism: Phalaenopsis hybrid cultivar (assembly GCA_002079205.1). Taxonomy (NCBI): domain Eukaryota; kingdom Viridiplantae; phylum Streptophyta; class Magnoliopsida; order Asparagales; family Orchidaceae; genus Phalaenopsis; species Phalaenopsis hybrid cultivar. The sequence continues at coordinate 139,396 of JXCR01144033.1, read as the reverse complement.
AAGGAGAAGAAGCTGTCTATAGAAGAAGTATTGTTATAAATGGGAAATCAATTACAAAGTCAAGGAGCTATAATTAGAAATATTGATAATCAACTTGGGCAAATAGCAAATTCATTAAGTAATAGGTCCCAAGGAACACTTCCTAATAATACTGAATCAAATCCAAAATACTAGAATGAAGAGCAAGGAAAAGTCGTTCAACTTAGAAGCAGAAGAGAGTTGGAAGGTAGGGTTCAAAAAGAAATTGAAGTTAAGAGAGAAGAAATTTAAGAATCAAAAGCGGACGCTATAAAAGATTTTGAAAGAACTATTTCTCCACTGAAAATTGATTTGGAAAAACCACCACCTCCATTTCCTCATAGACTTCGTCAACAGAAGTTGGATAAGCAATTTTAAAATTTCTAGAAATATTTAAGAAGCTTGCAATTAATATTCCATTTGCTGAAGCCTTAAAACAAATGCTAAGCAATGTAAAGTTTATGAAGGATGTTCTCAACAGGAAAAGGAAGTTTGAAGATAATGAGACTGTTGCACTTAGTGAGGAGTACAATGCTATAATTCAAAAGAAAAGCTTCTTAAAAAGCTCAAAGATCCTGGTAGCTTTACAATTCCATGTGCAATAGGAGACAAATTTTATGGGAAAGCTTTGTGGTTTAGGTGCAAGCTTTAACCTTATACTGTTATCAATATTCAAAAGATTAGGATTAGGAAAAATAACCCCTACTACTATAACTCTACAGTTAGCAGATCGTTCAACAACATACCCTAAAGGAGTTATAGAAGATGTCATAGCAAAAGTGGATCAATTTATCTTTCCTGTTGATTTCTGTTGACCTCATTTTTGGTTGAGGTCTAGAAATTTCTTTAGTAGCCTAGGTCTAGCCATTNCATTTTAGGGAGACCTTTCCTAGCCACAGGAAGAGTAATGATAGATGTGCAGAAAGAGGAATTAACAATGTGCGTCAATGATCAAACTATTACTTTTCAATATTTCAAGATCAATGAAATATCCTGCAAAAGGTAAAGATGATAAATTTTATAGGATGGATGTTATAAGTTATCTAAGTGAATGTCATTTTAAAATAACTTATGAATAAAAATCTGAAGAAAAAGATTTGGAACACAAAATAAAAGAGGAATTAGATCAATGTAAAGAACTTTTTAAGGAAGATTCAAATTATTTTCGAGAAAGTTTTGAAATTTTGGATATGATAGACAAAGATAAATGATTTTGTAAATCAATTGAAAACCCTCCAGAACTTGAGTTTAAGTTACTTCCTGAACATTTAAAATATACCTTTTTAGGAAATTCCTCTACTTTACAAGTTATAATTTCCCCAAAATTAATGATGGAAGAAGAATAAAGGCTGATGAAAATTTTAAAAAATTTTAAGAAAGCCTCTGGATGGACAATTGTTGATATTAAAGGAATCAGTCCTTCAATTTGTATGCATAAAATTCATATGAAAGAGAACTGCAAACCTAGGCCTAATCCTTAAAGGAGACTGAATTCTGTTATGAAAGAAGTTGTTAAGAAAGAAATTTTAAAGTGATTAGATGCTGGAATTATCTACTCTATTTCAGATAGTGCATGGGTTAATCCAATTCACTGTGTTCCTAAGAATGGAGGAGTAATTGTAACTGTGAATAAACATAATGAATTAATACATACTAGACAAGTTACAGGGTGGCGAATATGCATTGATTATTGAAAATTAAATCTTGTCACTAGGAAAGTTCATTTTCCATTACCTTTTCTAGATCAAATGACGGATAGACTAGCTGAGCATAAATACTTTTGTTTTCTGGATGGATATATTGGTTATCACCAAATACAAATATCTCTGAGGATCAAGAGAAAATAACTTTTAATAGTCCTTATGGTACTTTTAATTTTAGAAGAATGTCACTTTCGTTTATGTAATGCCCCTGCTACATTTCAAAGATGTATGATGGTAATTTTTTGTGATTTAATTAAAAAAGGGATTGAAGTACTCATGGATGATTTTTCAGTGTTCGAAACTTCATTTGACTCATGTTTAGAACATTTATCTAAAGTTTTAAGTGCTGTGAAGAAACAAATTTAGTCCTTAATTGAGAAAAATGCTAATTTATGGTAGCAGGAGGAATTGTATTTGGTCATAAAATATCAGAAAATGATATGGAAGTAGATCCTGCTAAAATTCAAGTGATCGCTAATTTACCTTATCCAACAAATGTAAGGAAAATTAGGATTTTTTTAGGACATTCTGGATTTTACAGGTGATATATTGAAGACTTTTCAAAGATTGCTAAGCATTTATGTCATTTACTGGAGAAAGATGTAATTTTCAATTTTGATGAGGAATTCCTAAAAGCTTCTATTTATTAAAAGAAAAATTAATCGCTGCATTAATTATAGTTTCACCAAACTGGGGAAAACCTTTTGAATTAATGTGTGATGCTAGTGATTATGTTATAAAAATTGTTTTAGGACAAAGATATGATAAAATTTTCAAAGTAATTTACTATGCTAGTAAAACTTTTAATGAAACTCAAATCAATTATACAACAATTGAAAAAGAGTTATTAACAGTAGTATATGCTTTTGATAAATTTAGATCATATTTAATTAAAACTCATTGTGCAGTGCATAAAATCATTTTGCTATTAAGTACTTAATGAAAAAGAATGATACTAAACCTAGACTTTTGCAAGAATTTGATTTTGAAATAGTTGATCGAAAGGGGACTGAAAATCAAATTGTTGATCATTTGTCTAGGCTTGAGTTAGAAAAACCACTCTATTTTGAAAAAGAAATTAATGAATATTTTCTAGATAAAAATTGTTCACTATTAATGAGTGGATGTTTCGTGGTATGTTGACATTGTGAACTTTATTGTTATTGATATTATACCCTATGGAATGACATACCAACAAAAGAAATTTATTTCTGAAGCTAAGACTTATTTTTGAGATGACCCATTTTTATATAAACAAGGAATGGATCTAATTATTTGAAGATGTGTACCATTAGAAGAAACTTATGAAATTATCCCGAAAATGTTTCTGATTTTGGGGGACATTTTGGTGTTGATAAAACAACATACAAAATTTTACAATCTGGATTATATTGGCCTATAATTTTTAGAGATGTTAATGCTTATATCAAAACTTGTGATATATGTCGACGAGTAGACAATATTTCTAAAAGAAATGAGATGCCCCTCATTTATATGCTAGAAGTTCAAATATTGATGTTTGGGGATTAGATTTCATGGGACCATTTATACCATCTTTCAAAAATTTATATATTATGTTAGTAGTGGACTATGTATCCAGATGGATAGAGGTTGTTGCTTTACCTCGATGTGATGCTCAAAGTGTTGCAAAATTTTTGAAAACTAACATATTTTGTGGACTTGGGATGCTGAGAGTTATCATTACTAATGGGGAGAGTCATTTCAGAAATGTCATAATAGAGAAGTTATTAAAGAAATATCATATAAATCTTAGGATTGCTACTGCTTATCATCCTCAAACAAGTGGTTTGGCTGAATTATCCAATCGAGAAATTAAAAGAATTATGAAAAAATCTATGAACCCAACAAAAATGGATAGGCCAGTCAAGACTATGCTTTGTGGGCTTATAGGACTGCATACAAAACTCCTATAGGAATGTCCCCATATAGGATAATATTTGGGAAATATTGTCACTTATCAGTTGAACTTGAGCATAAATCATATTGGGCGATTAATAAGTCAATTTTAATTTGAAAGATGCTGGTGAGAAAATGTTATTGCAATTAAGTGAGCTTGAAGAGATAAGGAATGAATCTTATGGGAGTGTCCAGATTTATAATGAAAAGATGAAGATGTGGCATGATCAAAGGATTCTTACTAAAAATATAAGTCAGGGCAACAAGTTTTGCTATATAATGCAAGGTTAAGATTATTTTTAGGCACACTTAAGTCCGGGTGGATGAGCCAATTTGTTGTGATAAAAGTTTATCATTATAGAGCTGTAGATATTAAAGATCCTAAGTCTGAGAAAATATTTAAAGTTAATGGACATAGACTGAAACCTTATTTTATAAGGGATCGGCATAAACTTAATGATGGAATGATGTTGGGTCAACCAGAATAACCACTAGTTACGTCGGGCTGACGACATAAAACCAAGCGCTTTGTGGGAGGCAACCCATAGTTATCAGAGTGTTTTTATTTTAATTGTTATTTTGTGTGTGATTAAGAAAATTGGGGTAGTATTTTTGAAATTATTATGTGTTAGTAAATATTTTAAGACTTTATTTAGTGAGCAAGACATATTAGAATGAGAAATTGGATGTTAAGTTGATTGGTGCAAAAATGTGCACTGGCGCTTAAGTGCATCAGTTTAAACACATGTGCGAAATTAATATTCTAGAAGGTTTAACCGTCAATTAGTTTGTAAAAACTTGCCAAGTTCATTTCTAAACGTGTCTAGAAGTTATTGGAAGGATTTAAGCCTATAAATAAACAGGTTTTGTGAAGGAATTTCACCCTAGATCATTTATAGCTCTAAAAGTCTAAGAGAAAGTGAGATTTAGAGAAAATGTCTTCATGGGAGAAGGATTTGAAGAAGAAGGAAGAAACCATGAGGAAAATGTTCATTAGTCAAAGTGCATAAGAAATGTATAACAGTTTCTTAGTTGTTAGTATTGAAGGGATATCAGAGAAGATCAACAAAATTGAGAATACTATTGGTTTATTGGAGACCAAAGTACTTGAGTTGCATGCACATCTAGAGCATATTGGATGGCAATTGAAGATGCAATTTAGCCACACAAGTTATATAAAGGAAGCGGATAAGGCAATGTTCATAATGTAGAAGTGGATTGAAGAAGATAGTATCAGAGCTAGTCACCACTGTCCGTTTTATCAACTCTATATTCTTGGAGAGACTAATGAAAGACATAATTTTTTTCCTTTGAATGAAGAATGAAATTAAGTTTAGTGTTAGAATTTGTGTGTTAGAAGTTATTTTTAAGTGGTTTAGTGTTTAAGTCTTGTTTTTATTATTTATGGCTTCTTTATGTATAATGATTGTTGTGTGTTCGTATTTAGGAAAATTTTATCATCCAAGTCTATTTAGAGTGAGAATTAAGTGTTTAAAGGTATTTGTACTTGTTTGTGAATTAATATAAGTTTTTTTTGTGTGAAAGTTTGTGTTATTTTTAGCCTCAAATTGAAATAGTTATTATTGAAAATTTGGAGAGAGAAGCGAGTTTTAGGAAGTTGAAAATCGACATTTAAGTGTTATGAGACCATTTAGGGGTGGTTTACTTAGGCAAATAGTGCATTTTACTTTAATTTGAAAATTTTGAAAATTGTGCACGGGCGCTTTAGCGCGAGCTAACCTGAGAGGCAGGCGCCTAAGCGCCAGTTCACGAAAATCGGTTCGCGAATGGTTAAAAGTGAAAATTTGGCCCAAAAATCACCATTTATATGCCGCTCGTCACCTTCAACCTCTCAAAATCATGATCTTGGAAGGCTAAGGCACATCTAAAGTGAAGATTTCTTAGTGAAATCAAGTGAAATTTGCTAGATCCAAGTTCCTTGAAGTAAGAGCTTTACTTATATGCAAAAATTTTGGATTTTTACCATGTATTTTGAGCACATTTGGAGAAATTTGAAAATTCACTACTCATGGTGATAAATGAGAAAAAGATCTATGAAAATTGCATGAGAATTGTAGATAGTACTTTGGAAGTTTAGTTTAGTAATTTAGACTTAATTTTTGAAGTTATTTTTGGAATTTATAAAAATTTCTAGAATGGCATCAAGAATGAAGAGGAGCAAAGGAAAGAGCCCTTTTGATTCGAGTAAATTTGCTAGTTCGAAGGCTCAGGATTGGTACAATGATGCGTTGCAATCACGGAAACTGATTCAAGAGCGGTGTTTTAGGAATCGAAGTGGAGACGTAGAGAATTTGATCGTTCGCTGACAGTGGGAATGATTCTGCTATTTCTCTGTTATGATATGATGGTTATTTCTATTGTTAGGGAGTTATATGCAAACCTCCTTGAGGCTGAAGACAATAGAGTCATGGTTTCAGGAAAGTTTGTACCTTTCTCATCGGAGGTAATCAACTTGTTTTATCATCTGCCACCTGATATGCTATGTTTTTATGCAAATTATATTCCGACTGAAGCGGAGTTAGATAAGATTATTTCTTACTTGACTATTGGGAGAGGACTTTGGAAGATCATTAATGAGACGAGAGTCAACTTCCCAACTTCAAAGTTATGTGCACCTTGAAAGGCATGTCACTATTTTATTTCTGCTCATCTGCTACCAACAAATCATCTCAGTGAAGTTACCAGAGAGAGTGACGTTAAATTATTGTATCCAGGAAGGAAAGCTCATCAACATAGGAGCTTTGATTTGTCAGACTATCATCAGTTCTGCCACTGTCATTACTACTGCAGGTCTGGGATTTGCTTCCTTGATCTTTTCCTTATGTGAGTAGGCTGGAGTTAAATATGATAGCTGGGAGGAAGTGTTGTTACCTCTAAAGCCCTTCACTAAAGTGAATGTGAAAACTTACTTTGAGCATTCTATTTTTGGCTGGAGAGGAGGATTTTCTAGGAGTTATGGAATGGAGATGACTGTTGCTTTTACCTCTACTGCTTCTAAATCTAGACCATCTACCTCACATGCTTCTACATCTAGAGGCGAGTCTACTGAGACACAAGATCAACTATTGCCGAGGAAGATGGATAATATTAACTTTACCGCTGATAGGGTACAAAATTTAGAGCATTTTGCAGAGCATACTGATAGGTATAATAGGAGAAAAAGTGATTATGAAGAGAAATTTCACTCATCTTTGGAGAGCCTCATTAGGGGTAACCAAGGAGTGCAATTTCCTCCATATCTTAGATACCCAAATTATGAGCCTGCAGAAGTTTAGGATAGCAGTGATTCAGAGGATGAGGAGTAGAATTGAGAGATTTATTCTTATGATTGTAATATAATATGAACTATGTGGTCCGGGCTTGCTACATTTGCATCTCTGTGTTGATTTAAACTATACTATGTGGATTAGACTTTTATTTTTAAGTGAGAATTGTGATTTGATGTGTTTTCATGTTTTGGACTTGAGACATGTATGTATGTTTACTTGTTTAGACATTGTGATGTGTGAAACTTTTATTTTTAATTGTATTGTAATGTTTGTGTTAGTTAGTAGTTTGTTTTAAAATTCTAGGGTAGTAACTATTGTGAGTTTTGTGATTTAGTTAGTTTAGAACTTAACTTAATTCTATGTCTTTTGTAAAGTTGAAAATCTTGCTAGCATAAATCTTAAATTTGAAATTTAGGAATGCTACCCTGTATTTTTCTTTTATCATGTTTCTGAGTTTGTTTTTATGTTGAGATTGTGAACTCAAGTTAGTGTTTTAGTTTGACTTTATGTTTATATCCATTGTTTAGAAGTCTCTTGAATCTCTACATATTGAATTGAAATGAAAATATTAGAAAATTTGATCAAAATTAATTTTACTCTTGTTTTTAGTTTTATACTTATATCATTAGGTTATAAAAAATGTTGTAAGCATGTTATTCTTATTTTCATTCCTGCTTATATATATTTGATGTTAAACTGTTTAATCTGATAAAAAATTATGTTTGGGGGGGATGAAAAATATTTTCAAAACTTTAATTTTATTTGTTCTCAAATGAACTACAAGTGAATTTGATTTGAAAAGAAAAATTGATCA
>JXCR01144033.1:90294-131466 GCA_002079205.1 Phalaenopsis hybrid cultivar | reverse complement strand
TTCCTAAACACTTAGGAATCATTGGAATATTTTTCTAAGGTTTAAAAATAAAGATATCTATTTTGAAACCTTAAAATGATTTTTAAGGCTTAAAAATAGAATTTTCACCAAAATAATTCTAAAAAATAAAATAAAAATCAGAAAAAAATAAAATAAATTTATCTGGGCTTTCTGACCTCAGAGAGATTTTTCAAAAATATAAAACATATTTTTCAACATATAAAACATTTTATTTTTATTAAACTCCCCAAAACTTCAATTAATTTTTATAAATCACAAAAACTTTAAAAAATCATGAAATTTTGGCCAAATGACTCTCTAGTCTAGGGCTAGTTCATATAAAAATTTCAAGTGATTAGGAGTTGTCTTGAGCATCTTATGGAATTTTCCTTAAAAATGCATATTTTTGCATAAAAATAATTATATGAATTAAATTAAATTGTTAAAATTCACATTTTCTCCTCTGATGTCTTAATTGACCTATCAGTAGGGTTCCATAAAAATCTCAAAGTCATTTGAATTGGATTTGACAAATTATGAAAGTTTGGACCCTTAGGGGCAAAATTGTAATTTTGAATATTGTGGCCTTAATGAATATTTAGGCTTAATAACCCTTAGGGGCAAAATGGTAATTTTGAACATTTTGACCTTAATGAACATTTAGACTTAATACAAACAGAAAGGGGTAATTTTTTATATTAATTAACTCATTTGATGATTTTCAATCAAAAATGGGCTTAATTGATAAAAACCCACTTCACTTTGTCAAATTATAAAATAATTCCCATAATTATCAAAAATTTTGGAAATTTCATTAGCATAAAATGATTTTTCAATTTAAGGGTAAAATTTTGGAAATTAAAAATTTCCCACCCTTATTCATAATGAATTTAAGGGTATAATTTATAACTTTGGAAATCAATGATTTCACACCCTTATCTGATAAAACTTTTGAATTTAGGGGTATAACTTTAGAAATCAATGATTTCACACCCTTATTTGATAATCCACTGATATTTAAATGATCTTGATAATGATCACTTAAAGTTTTAAATCTTTTCAAAATTAATACATTCACTCAGGTCTTAAGGACTTAGTGGTGAATTTAAGCCAATATTAAAACTTGATAAAGAGGATTAGAAAAAATCAACATAATCAAACTCTTTTAAAAACACCACAAGTCCAATTAGGGATAAAAATTTGTCTAAGTGTTCTCAATAACACTAATTTGCCCCCTCTAAAGGATCTTCACCAACATAATCTTCAAATCAAAAGACAAATGACATTTACCCTATTCTTAGGGATAATCAAGACAACAATATTCACTGAGCATCAGGATATTCAGGATGAATTATTAAGTAACATAATAAAGTTTAAATGAACCCAAGGCCTTTTACCAGACATTAAGAAGGTTACATGGACCTGCTCCCTACTCCTAACCTGGTGAATACCTTAGGGATTTATTAAACTTCATATGTTTTACTTAATCATATTATCCTTAAAATTTAAGGACTCCCAATACTCAACATAGAGTTAGGAAGGTTTCCAAAACTTTACTTTTCCAGCTCTATATACATAAATGCCCTGACATGCATTTTGAGTTTCAGATGGTGGAACAAGAAGACTCGCTAGGTACACTTTTACAGTTTACAATGTTTTACAGTCTTTCTTATACTTTTCTATTGCATTTTTATTTATGCTTGTATTTACATACCTGCATACAGTATTTCTTGTACTTTCCTATTACACTTTTATTTATGCTTGTATTTACATACCTGCATGCGTTTTATAGTCTTTCTTGTATTTTCCTACTGCATTTTTATTCCTGCTTGTATTTATTATAGTCTTTCTTGTACTTTTCTACTGCACTTTTATTTATGCTTGTATTTATATACCTGCATGTATAGTCTTTCTTGTACTTTCCTACTGCACTTTTATTTATGCTTGTATTTACATACCTCCATGAGAAAACGAATATAAAATTGCATAAATCACCCCCACAACATTTCAAAAATATAAGACAACTCAAAATTTAATTATATAATGCATAAATCACCCCCACAACATTTCAAAAATATAAGACAACTCAAAATTTAATCACAAACATCACTAAAAATACAACTTCAACTAAATTAATAATNTATGAGCCTGCAGAAGTTTAGGATAGCAGTGATTCAGAGGATGAGGAGTAGAATTGAGAGATTTATTCTTATGATTGTAATATAATATGAACTATGTGGTCCGGGCTTGCTACATTTGCATCTCTGTGTTGATTTAAACTATACTATGTGGATTAGACTTTTATTTTTAAGTGAGAATTGTGATTTGATGTGTTTTCATGTTTTGGACTTGAGACATGTATGTATGTTTACTTGTTTAGATATTGTGATGTGTGAGACTTTTATTTTTAATTGTATTGTAATGTTTGTGTTAGTTAGTAGTTTATTTTAAATCTAGGGTAGTAACTGTTGTGAGTTTTGTGATTTAGTTAGTTTAGAACTTAACTTAATTCTATATCTGTAGAAGGGTAACTATTGTGAGTTTTGTGATTTAGTTAGTTTAGAACTTAACTTAATTCTATGTCTTTTGTAAAGTTGAAAATCTTGCTAGCATAAATCTTAAATTTGAAATTTAGGAATGCTACCCTGTATTTTTCTTTTATCATGTTTCTGAGTTTGTTTTTATGTTGAGATTGTGAACTCAAGTTAGTGTTTTAGTTTGACTTTATGTTTATATCCATNTAAAAACTTGATTTTTAAATTATTTTTAATTATTTTTAATAATTAAAAATAATAAAAAAATCATAAAATACTGAACCCATGAAAATGTTCCAAAATTATTTCCTAAACACTTAGGAATCATTGGAATATTTTTCTAAGGTTTAAAAAAAAAGATATCTATTTTAAACCTTAAAAATGATTTTTAAGGCTTAAAAATAGAATTTTCACCAAAAATAATTCTAAAAATCAAATAAAAATAAAAAAAATACAAAATAAATTTCTATAGGTTCTCTGATTTCAGAAAGATTTTCCAAAAATATAAAACATATTTTTCAACACATAAAATATTTTATTTTTATTAAACTCCCCAAAACTTCAGTTAATTCTAATAAATCACAGAAACGTCAAAAAATTATGAAATTTTGGTCAAATGACTTTCTAGTCTAGGGCTAGCTTATATAAAAATTTCAAGTGATTAGGAGTTGTCTTAATCATATTTTGGAATTTTCCTTAAAAATGCACATTTTTGCATAAAGATAATTATATNCCTAAACACTTAGGAATCATTGGAATATTTTTCTAAGGTTTAAAAATAAAGATATCTATTTTGNTTGTTCTCAAATGAACTACAAGTGAATTTGATTTGAAAAGAAAAATTGATCATGTATATGGAGTTATATTAGAGATGTAAAATTTGATTTTAGAAATGAGTAAAAGAATTTACTTGAAATTTTGAGTAATGAAGAAAAACTTTAAGTTAAAAGTTTTGTGTAGAAAATGATTAATATAAGTAACTATCTCTAGTAAGAAACATTGTATTTTTGAAAATTTTAGAAATTTAGACTTTCATTTTTTAATACTTAAATTTCTTTTATTAAAAATAATTTTCAAAGCTATCATTATATTTATAAGTAAAATTTTGGTATCAAGACTTTGCTTTAGGAATGGAAAAGTAGAATTCAAAATTATTAAAGGCTTATCCAGATATAGTAATCCTTGCCTAAAAAGAAAAGAAAAGAAAAAGGGAAAAAGAAAATAAAAAGAGAAAAAGAAAAAAAGAAGAGAATAAGAAAAAAAAGAGAAAAATAAAAGGGAGGAGAAGCTTGAGGATTAGTGCCTAATCAAAAATTGGTTCTACATTTGATCTTTTTAAAGTATAAGACTTGAGAAAATCTTAAACTTATAAATATAGTATAGTAAGTAAAATTATTCTTAATAAAAATTTTTAAGTGGAGATAATAAAAGAACTAAATTCTAAATTTGGAAGGCTTGCAATATTTTTGAATTAGAAGAAACTCATATTTTCATCTATCTTAACATTAGAAATTTCTAAACTTTGAATATTTTTTCTAGATTGGACTACTATATTGCTAAATCTAAATTTTAATGACTCCTAAAGGTTTTTTTAAATTGGACTGCTATATTTCTAAATCTAAATTTTAGTAACTCTTTTTTTAAATTGGACTGCTATATTTCTAAATCTAAATTTTAGTAACTCTTAAAGAAACTCTTTTTAAAGATTGAAGTATCACTTGAGGACAAGTAACATTTTAAGTTTGGGGGATTTTGATATGCCTAAAATATATAGTGTTTTTAGACACAATTTTATACCTATTTTTGAGATATTATGCTTTAATGGAAAGTAATTTTGTGTTTTCCTTTCATGTATAGGTAAAAAGTTGAAAAATGCTTAAAGGAGTGAAAAATAATCAAATTGGATCAAATGGGTAAAAAATGTGCATAAGTGTGTTGGCGTCTAAGCGCCGGGTAAACAGAGAAGGTTGTGCCTAAGCCTCAGAGGCATGCGCTTAAGCGTCAGTGGAAGTTATTGGACAAGTAAATTCAGTTTTTACAAATTTTGAAGAGGTTTTTGAGGCACATATTGGCTTAATGGGTTGTTACAACCACCATGGAAGAAAATTATTGCAAAAGGATGCATCTCTTAGGAAAATACATCAAATCAAGACACATTTTGAAGAGATACCAAGGCACCTTTTAGAGAATTATAAAAGACAGAATATTGGGACTTTGAAAGAGGTCCTAAAAGTACTTGAAAAGTTTTGAAAGTTCAAAAATTGGGGAGTTAGTTGGAGAGATTTTCAGGCACCACATATTTATCCCGTTTTTATTTCTAGTTTTATATTGAGAGTGTTATACAGGAGAAGAGATTCAAAGGAACTTCAAGAGTTTAGTGGAGGATTTGAGATAAGTTTTTATCTTTTTTTTTAACTACAAGAAGAAATTCAAAGGAACTTCAAGAGTTTGGTGGAGGATTTGAGATAAGTTTTTATCTTTTATTTTAGACTATTTTTTATTTTAATTGAGTCTTGTTGTTAATTTGAGATAAGTTTTATCTTTTATTTTAGACTACTTTTGGTTTTAATTGAGACTTATTGTTGATAAGTTTTTATGTTTCTGTTTTGAGACTACTTTTGGTTTTAATTGAGACTTGTTGTTGGTTTGACTGTTTGGCGGAGGACTTGAGTTAAGTTTTTATCTTTCTTTTTTGAGACTACTTTTGGTTTTAAATGAGACTTTTTGTTGTTTGACAATGATTTTACTTTTAAACTAAAGTGTGGTTTTGTTTCTCCATGGATTCTGAGTAGTTTTCTTTATCTTTATTCTTAAAATGATAAGTAATTAAGTGTTGGATGGAATTTGTGGAGAGTATTGCTCTTTAATGTTGGAAGAAGTTGTGGAGAGTATTGATCTTTAATGTTGGAAGAAGTTGTGATGATTTAAATCCATGTACTTCATTTACTTCTTGATTTAGCCATTCTAGATGTTAAAATTTATTGTAAGAACATGTAAGAACCGGGCTGGTATTGTCTCAGCCAATAATTGTAAAGAATCATATGAGGTTGTATGCATTGCGTATTGTCTCAGTCAATAATTGGAAAGAATCACATGAGGTTGTATGAATGAAAATGTAATTCTTATGTCAGTCAACAATTGGAAAGAATCCCATGAGGTTGTATGAATGAGAATGTAGTTCATATAATTTAGTGCAAATAAATAGGAAAATATTCATTGAAGGGTGTAGAGTTAGAGGACTTTAAAGTGATAGGTTAAAGCCCCCAACATGGATTATTGTCTTAGGTTATGATACGAGATGTTAGCCCCCAGGTGAAGGGAATCGAGAGAACACTAGAGTGTGAGCTAGTATCTTCCCTGTCTAGCTGGTCTTCAAAACTTTAAACTTTAAATTAGCCAATGTTTTTTATAGCATCTCTAGTAAGGGTAAAGAATATTATTGCTGCTATTTGGCACAACAAAATATGTATACTTTCACAACATAATTTCTATACTTATTAACGATTCATGATACGGAGAAAGATATTTTCATATTTAGTGCTTTTCTTCTACAAAAACTGAAGTTATATTTTTAAGTTTGTATTATTTTTGTCAAAATATAAAAATTACCAAAAATATTTAAACTTTCTTTAATGCAAAAACGTCTTTAGTTTAAATAATTGTCTTTTTTAAAATAGAAAGTTTTCCAAAAAAGTGCATATGGTATATCTTCCCTGTGGGTTCGATATTTAGGTCTTAATTAAAAAGTCTTATATTACTTGATAACGATACGTATACTTGCATAGTATCCCAATATATATAAATTAAAAGTTAAATTTTTATTTTTCTTCAGGATCGAGTTTTTGGTTTTGTTGTGAAATAAGGAAATATAAGTGAAAAATATAATCAGAATTATTATTATATTGTTGCATATAAGCAGTTATCGGGGATCATTTCTCTACCCGGATTTTTAAATCCTCGATCCGAAATTACTCTCTTTGTTGCAAGTAGACTATTGAAACAAATGTTGGCCTTGTAGTTAACAAAATTTTGATCATTAAAATCCACTTTTCTCTTTCCCTTGCTCACTCTCGGTGCCATGGTAACCTAAGAAAATTTGATAAAATCCAAATAAATTCCCAAAATTCTGAAAATCACAATGTGGAACGTTTTAAACTTAAATCTACTAGTAAGAGTTCTTCATCAAAGGATTTTCTCAAAATCTTCTAAAAATTTTTAAAATTTTGGATCTCAACAATGTAAGATAAATCCTTGGTGAAAATAAAAAGTTTTGAGTTAAAAGTGTAGCTTTTACCTAGAGAAGATGAAATTCAAACTTCCTTTGCCTTAAAATTGCCTCAAATCCAAGCAATAGTAAGCCCTAGGTGCAAAAACTGGAGGTTGAAGGTGACCAAAAGGGTAAAAATGATGTTTTTACTGTGCAAATCACAAATTTTAAGGTGTTTGGATGGTTTTTGGGTCGAGAGCGCTTTCGGTGCCCATGTCGACGCCATCGGCGCCAATGGTCAAAAATTCATTTTTTTGATTTTCGCAATTTTCAACTTTCTTTCAATTCACTCCAAAGTCTATTCAGTCTTTTTTAACATTAATTTTTATTTTTAAATAATTCACAAAGAAAACCAAACTAACTTTTATATATGAAAATACACTTTTCACAAATACATTTTTCTAATCACACTTTCACATACATAAAGCAAACTAAATTATAATTCAGCGTCGAAATCAAGCCACAACACTAGAACGCTGATACAAAACTATACACACAATCAAAGTTAATAGAGATCTAAAGCAAAGTAAAGTAAAGTAAATCCACATAATCGTATTAAAAACATAATTACTTTAAAATAGTAGAGAGTCCAACTTATTCCATTATTCCGCTTCATCTTCAATATTTTCTCCTCCTCTAATATCTCCCATAGACTAGTAATGGATGTACAAATTGTAGAAGGGTTGGTACGGAAATTGATCAATCTAATTTTCATTGATCCATCCATTTTTCTTGAACATCTGCACCAATCTTGTTTCAATTGTTCCAGTATGATAAAAGTTCTCCTTCATCCTCCAATCTAGGTGATCAAAAAGGTAGTTAAGATTTCCTATTGCATTCATAATACTCTAAAGTTCTCTTTCTATTTTCTTCATTTTCTTCTCCAAAGCTATTGAACTTCCAAATTTTTTTGGCATTAATGGTGTTGAAGCATCTGATGAATGATCCAAGATAACATCCATTGCTTCATTGTCATTCCCAATATAATTGTCATCAATAGGAATCAAGGGCTCCCAAGGTAATAATACTTTCTACCAACTTTCATATGGTACTTGAGATTGACTGCAAAATAAAAAAATTGTGGAAGGATGCCCTAGTCAATATATAGGCCCATTCATAATAATACCCATAATAGATTTGAAAATAATCAATCCCACATCAATGGGCTATTCCATTTAAATGCAATAGTTTAAAATGACGCTTACTTTTGTAACTCTACTAATCTTCATGATAGAGAGTAATTTTGTAGAAATGAAGAAATGTCATTGTTTTGATATTGGATTAAGCAGTGAATCGAAGAAACTAACGTATCCCTCATCTCTGATTTCCCAATTATCATTTTCATCTGTCATAAGGTTATATACATCGTGCATCATATCTCTCGTTGGGATAAAATTTGTATAATGACAGATTGGAATGTTTTCTATCATATACAAATCATTAATTCAGGCCGGAGTAAATGGTACAACCTTACTTTGAACGAAGATGACTCCTTAGGTAATTCCATGTAAATTAGTATAGAATTCCTTTACTACTGGTACAATAACTGCAGTGGTAGTGTAGTATAGAACTTCCCAACGTCGTGTACAATGATTTTCTCAATCTTTGAACTTGGATTACTCAATCCATGATTGACAAAGCCTCTCTCCTTGATAAGTCTCTTTTTTTAATGACTTTATCGTATAATCTCTACAAATCAAAACTGATTAACTTTCTTCTATTGAAAACTCCATACTTGGATGTATTTCTAGAATTGGAAGCCATGAAATTTGAAAATTGGAAGTTTTTAATCATCCAAGGCAGTTTTTAGACCTTTAAAAACACTAGTCGAAGGTTATTTAGGAGTGTAATCCCGCCAATGTCCGTCACATTCATCCTGAAAAAGCAAAACTGCTTGGGACGCCATCGGCGTTCCCAATGGCACTGTCGGCACCATGGTCCGTGTAGACTGGCATCGTCAGCNATAAACCCTATTTAATTCCTTATATTAAATAGGGGAACTTGTTGGCCAATACATTAGTTTCGCTAAACCCTATTTAATTCCTTATATTAAGTAGGGGAACTTGTCGGCCAATACATTGGTTTCGTGATAAACCCTATTTAATTCCTTATATTAAATAGGGGAATTTTGTCGGCCAATACATTGGTTTCACAGACCAAACGGATGTCATAACTTTCTCTAGTTTATTTGATCGAACCTCACCCTCAATAAACCCTATTTAATTCCTTATATTAAATAGGGGAACTTGTCGGCCAACACATTGGTTTCGTAGATTATTTAATTCCTTATATTAAATAGGGGAACTTGTCGGCCAACACATTGGTTTTGCAGACACCCTATTTAATTTCTTACATTAAATAGGGGAACTTGTCGGCCAATACATTGGTTTCGCAGACCAAACTTTAATTGCTTATATTAAATAGGGGAATTTGTCGGCCAATACATTGGTTTCGCAGACCAAAATTAATTCCTTATATTAAATAGGGGAATTTGTCGGCTAATATATTGGTTTCGCAGACCAAACGAATGTCATAACTTTCTTAGTTTATTTGATCGCGGCCAATACATTGGTTTCGCAGACCAAACGGATGTCATAACTTTCTTTAGTTTATTTGACCGAGCCTCACCCTCTTCATCCTTTGGGATAGATACAGGATTTGAGGTAAAGCGCTCTTTCATCTAAACTATGAAAACTTTTTAAACGTCCTTCCGAAGCGGGCAACGGGATTTCAATTCCGATGACCGACAACTTCTTACGGACAAACCCCACACCAAAAATAGTGCCGACATTGACAAAGCCTCTCTCCTTGATAAGTCTCTTTTTTAATGACTTTATCGTATAATCTCTACACATCAAAACTGATAAAATTTCTTCTATTGAAAACTCCATACTTGGATGTATTTCTAGAATTGGAAGCCATTAAATTTGAAAATTGGAAGTTTTTAATCATCCAAGGCAGTTTTTAGACCTTTAAAAACACCTGTCGAAGGTTATTTAGGAGTGTAATCCCGCCAATGTCCGTCACATTCATCCTGAACAAGCAAAACTGCTCGGGATGCCACGGCGTTCCCAATGGCACTGTCGGCACCATGGTCCGTGTAGACTGGCATTGTCAGCTCCAGAGGCCAACATCGGGTCTCTTATTTTTTTGTTCAATTCAATTCCAAATTTTTTCTCCAATACCAATATTTTTCTTAATTAATGATATATAAAATTGTGTAGGATTCAAAAAATATTATTATTTCCTAAAAACACTTTTTAAAAAATAGTAATATATAGATATATATATAGATGTATATATGGGTTGCCTCCCACAAAGCACTTGGTTTAACATCATCAGCCTGATGTACCATTATTTAATCTGGATGACTTAACATTAAAATTTCTTTAAATTGTGGCATGTGTCCTTCATAATAATGTTTCAATCGATGCACATTAACTTTAAATTTCTTTCCAGTTTTAGGATCTTTAATAACACAGTTCCATAATAATAGCTTTAATCACTTTAAATGGTTNGTAGGATTCAAAAAATATTATTATTTCCTAAAAACACTTTTTAAAAAATAGTAATATATAGATATATATATATATATATGTAAATATGGGTTGCCTCCCACAAAGCACTTGGTTTAACATCATCAGCGTGACGTACCATTATTTAATCTGGATGACTTAACATTAAAATTTCTTTAAATTGTGGCATGTGTCCTTCATAATAATGTTTCGATCGATGCACATTAACTTTAAATTTCTTTCCAGTTTTAGGATCTTTAATAGCACAGTTCCATAATAATAGACTTTAATTACTTTAAATGGTTCTGACCATCTGGATTTCAGTTTTCTTGGAAATAATCTCAATCTTGTATTATATAATTTTTAAATCATAATTCTTAAATGTTGTATCTTCTAAGTTAACTGAAATTCAAGAACAAAAATAATAGAAATGTTGAAAAGATATAAAAAGGCTTTTGGATGGACTTTAACAGATATTAAATGAATTAGTCCTTCAATTTATATGCACAAAATTCTATTAGATGAACAATACAAATCTAAAGCTGATCCTCATAGGAGATTAAATCAAATAATGAAAGAAGTTGTTAAAAAAGAAATCTTAAAATGGTTATATGTTAGAATTATATATCCTATTTCAAACAGCGCTTAGGTAAGTCCAATTCACTGTGTTCCAAAGAAAGGAGGAGTGACCGTTGAAGTAAATGAGAAAAATGAATTAATTCCAATAAGATAAGTTATTGGTTGGAGAATTTGTTTAGACTATAGAAAATTAAATATGTCCATAAGGAAAGATCACTTTCCTTCACCCTTTCTAGACCAAATGTTGGATAGTGGCTGTCAACAAATATTACTGCTTTTTAGATGGATATATTGAATATCATCAAATTCTAATTGTTCATCAGGATCAAGAGAAAACAACATTTACAAGCCCTTATGGAATATTTCCTTTTCGTAGAATGCTTTTTAGACTATGCAATGCACCAGCGACCTTTCAAAGATGTATGACGTCAATTTTTAGTAATTTGATTGAACATTAAATGGAAGTATTTATGGATGATTTATCTGTATTCAAGACTTTATTTGAATTATGATTAATTAATTTAGAAAAATTTCTGGAATTATGTGAAAAAATCAACCTAGTACTAAATTGGGAAAAATGTCAATTTATGGTTGCAGGAGGAATTGCACTTGGGCATAAAATTTCTAAAAATGGCATGGAAGTAGATCTTTCAAAAATTCAAGTTAGTGAAAAATTACCACCTCCTACTATGGTTAGAGGGGTAAGAAGTTTTCTAGGACATGTCGGTTTCTATAGGTGTTACATAAAAAATTTTACAAAAATAACTAAGCCTTTATGCCAACTTTTAGAAAAAGATAAAAAATTTGATTTTAATGAGGAATGCATAAAATATTTGAATTATTAAAAGAAAAATTAATCACTGCACCTATAATAGTTCTAGCTGATTGAGAGAAACTATTTGAGATAATATGTGATGCTAGTGATTATGTTATTGAAGTTGTTTTAGGACAAAGACATAACAAAGTTTTTAAAGTAATATATTATGCTAGAAAAACTCTAAATGATGTTCAAATTAATTACACTACTACTGAAAGAGAGTTATTAGCTATTATCAATGCCTTTGATAAATTTAGACCTTATTTGATTGGAACCAAATGTATAGTGCATATAGATCATTCTGCTATCAAATAATTGATGCAAAAGAAGGATGCTAAACCAAGATTAATTAGATGGATATTTCTATTGCAAGATTTCAATTTTATTTTAGTTGATAGAAAAGAAAATGATAATCAAATAACAGATCATTTGTCTAGACTAGAAAAAGAAATATTAATTAATTTTGCAAATAAAATTTTAGAAAATTTCCGNTTTTAGTTGATAGAAAAGAAAATGATAATCAAATAACTGATCATTTGTCTAGACTAGAAAAAGAAATATTAATTAATTTTGCAAATAAAATTTTAGAATATTTCCCTGATGAACAATTATATAATATTGATATGAATATACCGTAGTATGTCAATATAGTAAATTATATTGTAAGTAATGTTCTACCACCAGATATTAAAAATCAACAATTAAAGAAATTTATATATGATTTAAAATTCAATTTTTTNAATTTCCGTGATGAACAATTATATAATATTGATATGAATATACCGTAGTATGTCAATATAGTAAATTATATTTTAAGTAATGTTCTACCATCAGATATTAAGAATCAACAATTAAAGAAATTTATATATGATTTAAAATTCAATTTTTGGGATGACCCATATTCATATAAACAATGTAAAGATCTAATTATTAGGAAGTGTGTGCCTTATGAAGAAACTCAACAAATAATTAAAAGATTTCATGCTTCTAAATTTAGAGGACATTTTGGAACAAATAGAACTACATATAAAAATTTTGCAAGCTAGATTTTATTGGCCTACTCTTTTTAGAGATGTTAATTAATATATTAAAACATACAATCGAAGCAACGTGTAGGAAATATTTCTAGAAGAAACGAAATGTCTAAATTACACATTGGAAGTTGAAATTTTTTATGTGTTGGGATTAGATTTTATGGGACCATTTGTGCCTTCATTTGAAAATTTATATATATTACTTGTTGTTGATTATATGTCCAAATGGATTGAACTTGTTGTTGTACCTAAATGTGATGCTCGGAGTGTTTCTAAATTTTTAAATGAAAATATTTTTATAAGATATGAAATGTCGAGAGTAATTATTACAGATGGAGGATCCTNGGATTGAACTTGTTGTTGTACCTAAATGTGATGCTCGGAGTGTTTCTAAATTTTTAAATGAAAATATTTTTACAAGATATGAAATGTCGAAAGTAATTATTACAGATGGAGGATCTCATTTTAGGAATAAGAGAATCAAGAAATTGATTAAAAAATATGATACTATGCATAAATTCTTTACTGCTTATCATTCTTAGACCACCGGTCTAGCAGAGATATCAAATCGTGAAATAAAATGAATTTTAGAAAAAGCTGTAAATCTTTATAAATTAGATTAGTCTGCTAGATTAGATACTACATTATAGGCATACAAAATNTCCTTAGACCACCGGTCTAGCAGAGATATCAAATCGTGAAATAAAATGAATTTTAGAAAAAGCTGTAAATCTCTATAAATTGGATTAGTCTGCTAGATTAGATACTACATTATAGGCATACAAAACTGCTTATAAGACTCCTATATGAATGTCTTCATATAGACTTATTTTTGGAAAAACATGCCACTTACCAGTAGTATTGGAACATAAAGCATTTTGGGCTATTAAGGAATTTAATTTTAATCTAAAAGTTGTTGGTGAGAAAAGATTATTGCAANGCATAAAGCATTTTGGGCTATTAAGGAATTTAATTTTAATCTAAAAGTTGTTGGTGAGAAAAGATTATTGCATCTAAATGAACTTGAGGAGATTAAAAATGAAGCATATTGTAATGCAAAAATCTATAAAGAGAAAATGAAAATGAAAATGAAAATCTTTTTGTTTATTTATTTGTGTTTGTACTGTGTGATTGTATTATTTGTGTTGTGATGTTGTTGAAGACTTTGTTTGTTATGTAATGTGNACTAAATGAACTTGAGGAGATTAAAAATGAAGCATATTGTAATGCAAAAATCTATAAAGAGAAAATGAAAATATGGCATGATCGAAAGATTATTAAAAGGAAANTCAGCAAATTTTATATGTATTATGTGCAATTTAATATTTTTAGCCTTGTAGTTTTCATATTAGCACCTGCAATATTTCAAAATTTATGTTCAAAAATCAGAATCTCCAACAAGTATCATTTTTTTTTTGTATATAATGCTTTCTTTCACCCTTCATTTTTAAAGTTCTTCATGTGAAAATCTTTTAAAATTTTAAGGCTGTGGGGGGAGAAGAAAAATCATTTTTAGAAAAAGAGAAAGTATTTGTCCTCACTTAACTATATTTTCAAAATTTTAAATTTAACATGACCTTTGGTATTAGGGGTAAACTTGAGATAACTATATTTATGTTTCTAAATATATAGTAAATTTAAGTAGAAATTTTTAATAATAAAGATTAATTCTAGGGGATAAGATATTTGGTAAGATAAAATAAGACTATGTTTTTCTATTTTAAGTAAAGAAATTTGTATTTTTGAAGTATTAAAAATCTAAAAGATTCACGTAAAAAGCAAAGAGTTAATCTTTATAAAATTTTTAAGTTAATATAAATTTTTTAAGTGAAGAAATGTAAAAAGCTTTTAACTTTAAGAAGAAGAGAGTGAAGCTCAAAATCATTAAAGACTATCCAGCTATAGTAATCCTCATATAAAGAAAAAGAAAAGAAAAGGGAAAGAAAAAAAAAATAAAAAGAAAAGATGTGGAGAGAAACTTGAGGAGATGCCTAATTAAAAATTGGTTTCACTTGAATCAACTTAAGGAAAACGACTTGGACACATTTTTTTAAACTTTTGATTTGAATATTAACTTGATTATTAATAAAGTTTTATGACTTTTTTTTTAGTTTGAATTTCCTAAGTGATTTTAATAAACAAATTGCAATTTTTCTTGAAAAAAATAAAGGATCAAAAACCTTAGACTTAATTATTGAATATCCTTACACCTTTAGTATTAAATAGAGTTATTTTGAATTTTTCTTAAGTAAAACTATTATATTTAGAGAACTAAAATATGGAAGTCTAAAAGTTAAATTCTTTATCATAAGTCATATCTTTATGTAGTAGAGAAGTTACTTGAGGACAAGTAACATGTAAGTTTGGGGGATTTTGATATACTAAAAATATATGCATTTTTAGACCCATATTTTAAACCTTTTTTTTGTGATATTGCACTTTAATGAAAGGTATTTTGATGTTTTCTTGCAGGTTGCTGATTTTTAGGGCTTAAAGCAAAAAGGAAGTAAAAAGGATGAAATTTGGAGTCAAAATGACATTTTTGAGGAAATACTCAGCGTCGGCAGTGCCAAGGTCAGCGTTGACGGTACAGAACAACCAAAAGCTAGAAGATTTTTACTCAGCGCTGAAGGCGCCAGTCGATTCAAACCTCGTTTCTAGAAGGTTCGATGTATTTGGACGATTTTTGAAGAGTTTTTGGAGGCACATCTTGGAGAACCGACCTTGGGCTTTAGTTGGGGCCGAATTTCATCAGGAAAGGGGCTCCTCTACGTTCATTTTTCGCTCTACAACATTCCACCATGCTACATTTCCATAATCCATCTTCATTCCATCATATTTTGGAGTCAATTAGTATTTTTGCTTTCATAGTTTAGAGTTTTTGTGGTGAGATTTAGTGTGAAACTTTCTGTAAAAGTGTTGGAGAAGAAGAAAAGCTAGAGAGTTCTTCTTGCATTTCTAAGGAAAGGCTACAAAAGATTTACTTTGAGAAAGAGTTCCATNGTGTAATTAATTTGAACATCATTTAGAGTTTTTCTAGCATAATATATTACTTTAAAAACTTTGTTATGTCTTCGTCCTAAAACAACTTCAATAACATAATCACTAGCATCACATATTATCTCAAATAGTTTCTCCCAATCAGCTAGAACTATTATAGGTGCAGTGATTAATTTTTCTTTTAATAATTCAAATATTTTATGCATTCCTCATTAAAATCAAATTTTTTATCTTTTTCTAAAAGTTGGCATAAAGGCTTAGTTATTTTTGTAAAATTTTTTATGTAACACCTATAGAAACCGACATGTCCTAGAAAACTTCTTACCCCTCTAACCATAGTAGAAGGTGGTAATTTTTCACTAACTTGAATTTTTGAAAGATCTACTTCCATGTCATTTTCAGAAATTTTATGCCCAAGTGTAATTCCTCCTGCAACCATAAATTCACATTTTTCCCAATTTAGTACTAGGTTGATTTTTTCACATAATTCTAGAAATTTTTCTAAATTATTTAATCATAATTCAAATAAAGTCTTAAATACAGATAAATCATCTATAAATACTTCCATTTAATGTTCAATCAAATTACTAAAAATTGACATCATACATCTTTGAAAGGTCGCTGGTACATTGCATAGTCTAAAAAGCATTCTACGAAAAGCAAATATTCCATAAGGGCTTGTAAATGTTGTTTTCTCTTGATCCTGAGGAGCAATTGGAATATGATGATACCCAATATATCCATCTAAAAAGCAGTAATATTTGTTGCCAGCCACTATCCAACATTTGGTCTAGAAAGGGTGAAGGAAAGTGATTTTTCCTTATGGCCATATTTAATTTTCTATAGTCTAAACAAATTCTCCAACCAATAACTTATCTTATTGGAATTAATTCATTTTTTCTCATTTACTTCAACGGTCACTCCTCCTTTCTTTAGAACACAGTGAATTGGAATCACATAAGCACTGTTTGAAATAGAATATATAATTCTAACATATAACCATTTTAAGATTTCTTTTTTAACAACTTCTTTCATTATTTGATTTAATCTCCTATGAGGATCAGCTTTAGATTTGTATTGTTCATCTAATAGAATTTTGTGCATATAAATTGAAGGACTAATTCATTTAATATCTGTTAAAGTCCATCCAAAAGCCTTTTTATATCTTTTCAACATTTCTATTAATTTTTGTTCTTGAATTTCAGTTAACTCAGAAGATACAACAACAGGCAATATAGATGAATCTCTTAAAAACACATATTTTAAATGGGTGGGTAATACTTTCAATTCAAGCTCAGGTGGTTTAATACTTGCAATGAATAAGATTTTTATTATTATTTTCCAACAAATCTAAATTTTCAAATTTATTTGAAATATAATCTAAATTCTCTTCTTTTATTTCATTCTCATTCTCACAATATTCTTCTTGCCTTATTTTTTCTTCAAACACTTTCTTAAATTGCTCATTACTCAGATAATCAGTAACTTCCAACCTAAAACATTAATTATCTTTTATTACAGAATATTTCATAGCTTTTGCAATATTAAATGTTACTTCTTGATCATTAACTCTCATTATTAATTCTCCTTTTTGTACATTTGTCACAGCTCTCCCTGTTGCAAGAAATGGTCTCCCCAAAATATAAGGAATCTCTTTATCTTGCTCCTTATCTAATACTATAAAGTCTACACGAAAAATAAATTTATCCACTTTTACTAATACTTCTTCTATAACTCCTTTAGGATAAGTTATTGATTGATTAGCTAACTGAAGAGTTATAGTAGTAGGGGAAATCTCTCCCAAATCTTAATGTTTAAAAATTGATAGAGGCATAAGATTGATACTCACTCCTAAATCACATAAGGCTTTTTCAAAAACTTTTCACCAATTGCATAAGGTATAGTAAAACTATCATGATCTTTTAACATTTCAGGAAGCTTTTTCTGAATAATAGCACTACACTCTTTATTGAGAGCAACGGTCTCATGATCTGCAAACTTCCTTTTCTTGTTTCACCAACACTTGGAAGTTCGCTTGCTTTAGAGAAGAAATTGAAGAAAATTGAAAGAGAACTTCAGAGTATTATGAATGCAGTGGGAGATCTCAAGTACCTTTTTGATCACCTAGATTGGAGAATGAAAGAGAATTTTGATCACACTAGAACTTTTGAAGCAGGATTAGTTCAGATGTTTAAAGAAAAGGGGTGGATCGAAGAAAATTTGACAGATCAGTTCCCGTACCGATCCTTCTACAACCTATATGTTCATTACCAATCTATGGGAGATAANTAAGTTTATTTGTTTATTTAGTATTGTATGAACTTTCTTTTATATATGAAATTTGTGTTTTGTCGTATCTTTTTCATAAAGTCTGAGTAGTTTCCTCTATCTTTTCCCCCACTCTGAGATCTGGAGAATTGAAGAGATAATATAAATGTGTCATATTTAAAATATAAAATAAATTGTGATGATTTTTCAACTCCGAACTTAATTTACTTTTCAATTTGACCAATTGATTTGTTAAAATATTTTGTGAAACATATGATCCGGGAAATGGAGTATGTGTTCTACAACAGAGTGGGGATCACATTTGATTTCATGAGGGAAAAATTCGTTCATGAAATTAAGTATAAATAAATAGAGAAATATTCTTTGTTGGGTGTAGAATTGGAGAATCTTTAGGGTGACAGACTAAATCTCCAATTTGGTCTTAGTGTTTAAAAACTAAAACTAGAGTTAGCCTTCAAGTGAAGGGAAGTAGGAGCTCTGGAGTGGGAGTCGATATCCTCCTAGCCTAGCCATGGATTTAGGGACTAAACTTAAGATTAATCAATGATTTTTTATGCAGTGTATCAGAGTAGAGAATTAAAATTGCTCCTATTTGGCACAATACATATTATAAACATTTATCTCATCTCATTTCACCAGAATTTCTTTGTAGTGGGAATGATGTTTTTTCATATAAGAAACCTTCATTACATAAACATAGTTAGTAGATTAGTAATTATTGTTAAAAATTTGCATTTTAGTTTTGCTAATAGTTAAGTAATTTAGTTTGGTTAATATCCCAACATTCGAAATTAATGACAGTGATTTTGTTTAATTTTCTGTAAATTTCCTGATAAAATTTATCATTTCTAATTTACCCCTTCCCCGTGGGATCGATATTTGGGGCTTAAATAGAAAGTTCATTATTACTTGATAACGATACGTATACTTGTATAGAATCTCATTATTAATTACCTATAATTATATATATTTTAGACAACTTACTTTTCATACAAGGATCAGGTTTTTGGCACTGTAGTGGTGTCAACTTCATAAATTCTTACATTAAAAAAATTGGGATCAACGTGCACATGTAGGCGTTCTATATGTGTTTCATTAAATTCAAAATTTTCATATCGAAAAATATATTTATACAATAATTAATATTNTTTACGTGTTTAGTGTAATTGTGTGGATTTGATTAGGTTTGATTTGGTTTATTCTGAACTTTGATTATGTGTGTAGTTTTTTGTTAGCGTTTAGTGTTGTGGCTTGATTTCGATGTTAATTTATAATTAGTTTACTTCATAGGTGTGAATTTGTGATTTGTGAAATGTGTTTGTAAAAAGGTTTTTGTTCTATATATAAGTCATTAAAAAAATCAGGATCAGCGTGCACATGTAGGCGTTCTATATGTGGTTCATTAAATTCAAAATTTTCATATCGAAAAATATATTTATACACTAATTAATATATAATATTTAATTTTAACATGCTAAGAAAACCTATATCATTCATTTGAATGTGAACAAATCATTCCATAAAATAAATAAATCATTAGTAAATTTTGTAGTAAAAATTTATCTACATAAATATCAAAACTTTCNTTAATATTTAATATTTAATTTTAACATGCTAAGAAAACCTATATCATTCATTTGAATGTGAACAAATCATTCTATAAAATAAATAAATCATTAGTAAATTTTATAGTAAAAATTTATCTACATAAATATCAAAACTTTTTAATGCATTTGATTTAGATGAAATAAACAATCGACCTTTACTCCTAAATCTTCATCTCATTTAATTTAGTGCTTACAGAAAATATTACTCCTACACTTAGTAATCTTTTATTTTCTAAAAAATAATTAATCTATAAATTTCTAATTAAAAACTATTCATTATAAAAATTTAAATGCAAATTCTTAAGTTACATTTCTTTGAGTTATACTACACCTTTAGCATTTCTGAATTTTCCATTAAAGTCTCAAGGTATAAAATCTTACCTTTTATTTTATACTAACAACTTATTAATTTTAATTATGATTATCCATTTCTTAATTAAACATCAATCATTTAAAATTAATTTATCTCTTCAAGTTTCATATATTATTTTCTATTATATTAATGTAAATGCGAGCTCATGCTCACCGGTATTACATAAAGCTTATTGTCTCGCTCCACCATATTCTAGAAGTTGGCGAGCCCATCATGGGATGGAAGGTTCTAGAGAAAGCCAGAATATAGGGAGGCATTCATGGGACTCTAGAAGACCACCACATCCGGAGAAGGCTAAATGGAAAAACTCAAGGAAAACTCAAGAGTAACTTAAAAAGTTCTAGGACTATGTATGTATATAAGAGTAGGAGTATAGAACTCTCTACAAACTAGAATAATCTAATGTATTCTAGAATGTTCCCTTGGGCTTGTAAGGGGCTATAAATAAGAGCCCCTTCCCTCATTTGTAAGCACCTAAAAAAGCATCCAAGCATTCAGGTGTTGTAATTGTTCTTTCTTAGTGAAGTGTTACTTTTTCCAATACCTACCCTTCTTCTTATAGTGCTTTTTGTTCACAGGTTTAAGCGTTGTGAGTATTATGTTGATTTAGTACTAAAAAAGAGAGCTAAAGCCAGACGGGTGGCTTAGGGAAAGTTAGTCCATGACAGTTGGCATCAGAGCCTTGGTTCAAAGGTATGGCAAAGAGCGTTAAAGAGCATGTAATGGAATCGGAAGCCACTAAAGTGGAAACAAATCAACAAGGGCGAGGTCGTTAGGAGCAACGAGACCCAGCCACATCCAAACCACATGGAAGTTCTAAGGAGATCATGCATGGTTTTGATTCGGGCCTTGCTCGAGTGGAGGAGTCAATGAATGGCATGGAGTCCAAGATAGAGGACCTTGGTCAAAGCGTTGATGGACTCGAGGAGCAGGACAACACCATTCATTCAACAATCAGAGGTATGATGCTCCAATTGGAGGAGTCCTTAATGGACCAAATGGCTAAGATACGGGAGGACTTGATAGAGGAGCTCCAAGAAGTATGAAGAGCCCATGAAGAAGAGATGAGCAACATAAGTGCTAGTTTAGAGGAAATGCCTGAGAATATCTAGCTATGCAAGAGGGCACTAGTGACACTCACTAATCATCACATCTTTGAAGCTAAGAAGATTGAAGTTCCAAAACCAAAGAGTTTGGGAGGAGCCTACAATGAGAAAGAAGTGGGCAACTTCTTTTGGAGACTTGAGCAATATTTTATAGCTTGATGTTGCTCGATCTAATACACGTACTCTTTATCTCTTGGACAACACTATGCTATGGTGGAGAAGAAAGCGTGAGGATATTAAGAAAGGTTTGTGCACCATATCTACCTTCGCTGACTTCAAGAGAGAGATAAGTTCTACCCAAAAAAAGCGAAGGATGAGGCTAGAGCCCAATTATGAAGGCTCAAGCAAAACGGATCAATTCGGGAGTATACTACAAAGTTTAATAGACTGGTTCTTGAAATCTTGGACAAGTCTAACAAGGATGATCTATTCAACTTCATGGATAGACTCCAATAGTAGGCAAATATTGAGCTTTGGAGGCATGGAGAGCAAGATCTTGCCACTGTCATTGCAGTGACTGAAAGTCTAGTTGATTACTCAAGAGAGTCCACAAAGCCAAAGGATAAGAAGAGTACATACATCAAAGAGGGGGAATACAAGGACCAACATAAGGAGGAGAGTCATCGCAAATTAACCCCATATAAAACAAGAGACAAGGGGAAGTCTAATAGAAAAAAGAAACCGCATAACAACTGCTTCCTGTGGAGGACCTCGTTAGGCAAGGGATTGCCCTCAGAAGAAGGTTGTAAACTCTTTTCTTGCTAGTCATCATGAGGAAGAAGGCTGTGAAATGGCAGTACAAGTTGAATATATACAACTGTTGAATGTGTTGCAAGCCCCAACAAAACCCTAAGCGAAGGGGTTGCTCTTTGTAGAGATGACAATAGGTGAGAAGACCACTAAATCAATGGTGGACACGGGCACTTCTCACAACTTCTTCTCCGTGGAAGAAGCAGCGAGACTGAGTTTGTAAGTGACTAAAGGAGGAGGCTCCATCAAGGTAATTAACTCAGTAGTAAAGCCAATCCATGGATTAGTCACAAGAGTAAAGACCAGCATTGGAATGTGGTCAGGTATCTTAGACTTCTCTGTTATTCCAATGGATGATTTTAAAATTGTCTTGGGGACGAACTTCTTGGATCAAGCAAGAGCATTCTCAATGCCCTTTGCCAAAAACATGTGCATCATGGAAGGCAACCAAGCTTGCTTAGTACCAACAATAACGACTAACAAGCAGGAACGCAACATGTAATCTACCATTCAATTCAAGGAGAGCATTTCACAAGATAAAGGGAGTCACTTTGCAAGGAAAGTGGTGGAGACCCAAAAGGACTTGCCAAGGGAAGTGGTGGAGGTTCTTAAAGAACTACCACGAAGAATGGGAAAAGTTAATCGAATTAGGCTGGAGCCAAGGACGGAGTTAACAGCCACGAAGGAAGAACCCAAGTTTACCAAGAGTAAACAAAAGAAGTGGGTCCGTGCGTCAAGAGGAAACTGCAATGAGTGCATTATGAGCTTAAGTGGGAGAGAGTGTCACGCTCCATCATATTCTAGAAATTCATGAGACTCTCATGGGATGGAAGGTTCTAGAGAAGGCCATAATATAGAGAGGCATTCATGGGACTCTAGAAGACTCCACCACATTCTGGAGAAGGCTAAATGGAAAAGCTCCAAGGAAAACTCAAGAGTAACCCACCATGTTCTAGAACTATGTATGTGCATAACAGAGGAAGTGTAGAACTCTCTAGAAGCTAGAATAATCTAATGTATTCTAGAATATTCCCTTAAGCTTGGAGGGTGTTATAAATAAGAGCCCCTCCCCTCATTTGTAATCACCCGAAAAAGCTTCCAAGCATTCAAGTTTTGTAATTGTTCTTTTTAATGAAGTGTTCCTTTCTCCAATACTTCTCCCTACTCTTCTTCTTAGAGTGTTTTGTGTTCACAAGTCCAAGCGTTGTGAGAATTAAACCGATTTAGTGCTGAAGGAAAGAGTTATAACCTCACGGGTGACTTAGGGGAAGTTAGTCCGTGACATTAAGTTTTATTTACTTTCAATTACAAATATTCTAAACTTCATATAAATTGAAATTAAGCAAATTTATCTGATTTAAAGTATACGTAAAACCTACCATTCATTACACAAATCCCTTTCCACATTGTCGTAGTTCCACTCAACAGTATAGTTTCCATGATTGCCCTTGATCTCCCTTCTTTCTCTTAGTTTATTTGGAGATATGTGCGGACAACAACATGTTGCATTATACAATGTTCGACATGATGTGATCTGTACCATCGACGGACGTAATATTTTCTCATTTATCTGTGTTGTGAGGATCTACATGAATCAAACCTTGATGTTGCTCGATCTAATACACGTACTCACCCTATATTCTATCCGAAAGTTGGTCCAATTGTCACTCTCGCTCAACTCAGATTCTTGCTCAAGTCGCATGAGGTTACACACATGAGCCCAATCTGCTTGTGCAAGCCATTCGAATTGCCTTCTCGTTCTTTAGCTTGTTGACCTCACCTCCCTCCTCTCCCCTTCGCTTGCTTTGTTCCTCCATTTGTCTTGGTCTCACTTGAAAGCGATTAACCAACTAATACCGACTCAATCGAAGCTAAAAGGACATAATGTTATGGATATGAACACAACATACCGGCCAAAGCGCCAAACTGTGAAGGGGTTGAGCTTCATCTCAAAAGTTTTTGTTTGACCCTAACCGCCTTGAGAACAATGGATTCAGTAAGACCAGCACTACGATTCTGAGAAATGGAGAAAAAAATTTTGATCTCCTAAAGCTATATGCAGAAACAACTTATATTCAAAATAACACTTAATAGCATTTACTTTACACAGTTAACTTTCCTTTGAAGTATAAACTATAGTTACTTTCTCAAACTTAGTCGTGCGTTACTCTTGTACGAGATTCACCTAGACATTTCTACTGTAGAAGTCTTATAAAAAATTTATAAATAATGATCAAACATTTCACTACAAAAATAATGAAATGAATAACAATACGGAGAGTAAGCCTAACATATCTTCATATGGTTCAATTTTCAAATGAAATGCATAAAATTAAATCATAGTTTCAAGTAATGCAGGAGTTGTGATTTCACAACCAATTTTGCTTGAAATAGATTAACAAAAAACACTCGCCTCAATTCATCAATCATATTGATTATGTTGTCAATTCTCATATAACACCGACTAAGAATCAAGGAGTATTTACACGCATACCACACAATTCTTATATATTTAGACATCTAACACCGAAACATTCATATTTACATGCATATCAATAAAATCTTTTACATCATTTAAAAAATACCACCATCACAATTCTTTTAAAACTGAAATACACATTTTCATAGGGGGGAATCGAATCTTAGACAAGAGAGG
This sequence comes from Phalaenopsis hybrid cultivar, assembly GCA_002079205.1. Lineage (NCBI taxonomy): Eukaryota > Viridiplantae > Streptophyta > Magnoliopsida > Asparagales > Orchidaceae > Phalaenopsis > Phalaenopsis hybrid cultivar. Next base: position 106,939 of record JXCR01144033.1, on the reverse strand, counting down.
GCTTACAACTGGCAAGCAGATGCCCAAACAACTTATTTGAGTATGCGGCGCAGTTCTACCCAATGCTATGTATATATATATATATAGCCTTGTACATTGAGTATTTGGTTTCAATTTAGAGAGGAACGGTAATAGCTGTAATCGTCAAGTTATATCAATAAAAAATCAAGCTCTGCAGGTCATGAAAATAAAAATAATAATAATAACAAGCTAAACATCCTTCAAGACAATTTGAGGGATATTGTTCTTTCAATTGTAATATTTGAAAAGATTCAAACTAAGAGACACAAAGAACCACGGAATGAACAGTATAGAGATGATCATTGCAGCTCTTCAGCATTCCTAATCTTTGCAGCAAACCATTCTTTCCAATCCTCAACCTTCTCATCTCCGTTTACCACCTGCAGAAGCCAAAATCATCAGTTAGAATGGTCTTTCTTTTTTGTTGGGAGGGACAATAATATAATTTTATTTGGAATTATCAATAATAATTACACATCTTCATTTTTGTCATATTAGATCATTTGCTAGCCTAAAGTTTATTTATGCGTTGACAGATTTGGGTGATAGCTGCACGTCAAAAAATAAGGCAGAAGTGANCTTTTTTGTTGGGAGGGACAATAATATAATTTTATTTGGAATTATCAATAATAATTACACATCTTCATTTTTATCATATTAGATCATTTGCTAGCCTAAAGTTTATTTATGCGTTGACAGATTTGGGTGACAGCTGCATGTCAAAAAATAAGGCAGAAGTGTCATTAAGAAATTGATATTTAAAAATTACAACAAACAAATAAATGATATCTACAAATAATATATTATAATAAAGCAGACTCAAGAACCAAAGCCCCTTCAAATGGTGCATTCTTAAATGGTGAATTTCNTTGATATTTAAAAATTACAACAAACAAATAGATGATATCTACAAATAATATATTATAATAAAGCAGATTCAAGAACTAAAGCCCCTTCAAATGGTGCATTCTTAAATGGTGAGTTTTGCAATCAACCTTTTTAAAATGGTGAGTTTTGCAATCAGGTGGTTTAAAAGTCAAGCCTTGCATCTGGCAAAGCTATAGTGATATTAACCAAAAAAAAAAAGCTTAATAAGAAGTAATCATTACTGCTTTTCTGAATCTGTGAGTAGGAAGCTGACCTGCCCAATGTCCAAGCCTGGTCAATTGGGAATATTTAAATTCTAAAACTTATTATAATTTTTTATAAACCTAATGCATAAAAACGGTTAAAATTTCTTGGTAGAGAAACATAAATATATATAGATATGAAACAAACCTCAAATATCAAGCCTTTCGTTGGAACTACATCAAGTGCCTCCACACAAATACGAGCAGCAACTTCTCTGTCAAGTCTTCCTCTTGATGCTACACCCTATGAATATGCACAAACAGCAATTGCATTTCTTGGGATAAATGCTAAACTCTGCGATACGCCTTCATATAATTCTTACATTATCAGAAGGCATACGGAAACATAGAAATTACAAGAAAATGCAAAAATGCAATTATGTGATACAAACTCCTATCATAGTAATATTTCCGTGGTATACACATATGACTAGTAGTTATATGTTATAAGGCAAATGGAAAATAGGAAATTGAATAATGTGTCAAAATAGTCCCATGCCTATTTACATGGGGCTATTTTAAACTTAGTGTTTACAATAGTGTTAAATTAGTCCCCATACACATTTAATGGGAGCTAAAATAATCGTCAATATGGACTACTTGAACCCATATTAAAAGACTCTGGGGACTAAATTGACACTTCTATAAACTCTGAGATTAAAATGACCTTCTGCAAAAAATTAAGGGACCATTTTGAAACTTCCCTCATAAGAATGTACTCTTTCTACTTCAGAACCGGGTCTACTGTGTTATGTAACAGTCTTCCAAAGGAAAGATTTATACACTGGATATAAAAAATGTGTTCTAATTCATCCATTTACTTCAATAACCTTATATTGAGATGGTAGATCATCAGTAAAACTCTAAGCAATAATTTCAAATTCAATCAACTTGCTTTTACACCAACCAGATATTTAAAAATCAGTTCAGAAATTATGATTACAGTTTTGAAATATTATCTTTGTTTTGTGTGTGATTGCATTATCTAATTTCTACCCTAAAGAGTGTTGTATCATCTTCCTTCTACAAATGGTATGTCTATAGCTTGCTCAGGAACAAGCCGTGAATCGTCCTTGCCACTCATACTTCGTCGTTTCATCATTCGACCACTGTTTCAGTCCAGACAGCCACTGAACCACTCGATAATGCTGTCCAACAGTACATTTCACCCCTATTCCCATCCAAACGTCGTCGACTACCCTTACTCTCATTCTCGTACTATTTCATAACCACCTCCCTGTAAAATCCACATCCTAATCCATTTTAAGAGCTCAAGAATAGTGTCATTTTGTATTAAATCCTGACAAACCCTAAAGTTCCAAGGATTTATCAATCTCATACTTATCACAAAATTTCCCCTACCACACCCTAATGATTTCTAAATCCATTCCTAGCCCTAAAAATTTTCAAAAGTCAGCCTTCCTGCATCCACAAAAATCTTAAGCACTTCGACCAATAGAGAAATAAATACGAAAAAAAAATCCTACATCATCTAATCCTAACCCTAAACCTCCTTCTCTGTCAAAGTTTTCATTGGAAGAATGAGATGTCATGTTGTCAAAAAAAAATCAACATGGTGTTTAGANAAAAAATCCTACATCATCTAATCCTAACCCTAAACCTCCTTCTCTGTCAAAGTTTTCATTGGAAGAATGAGACGTCATGTTGTCAAAAAAAAATCAACATGGTGTTCAGGAGATTAGTACGAAGATTATGCAGTGAAAAATCCTCCAAACAAAAGTTAGTCGCCTTTCAGAGGAGATAACCTTGTGAGGTTACTCATAACCATAACAGTGAATCGTCAGATCTACAGGAGGAAGTGGATCCCTTCCACTAAAAACTTTCAAGTGATGAAGAGTCGATGTCATGCTGATTTAACATGAAATATCAGAGAAGTAATAACTTTGGAGTAAAAGTAGAATTACCGAATTTTAAAGGTCACATGGATCCGAATAAGATTATTGAGTGACTCCAAAGAAAGGAATGAATTTTTTAGTCCAAAGACTAGGTGGATGAGTGGCTTTACAAGATGAGAATGATTAGGTGGATGAGTGGCTTTACACTTAGAGACAAAATGCGAAATAAATATATTCGTGATCGGGTTGGTGTAGCTCCTGTGACGGACAAAATTATAGAAAGTCGTCTTAGATGGTTTGGTCACATTAAATGTCGACCATCTGATGATTTGATTAGAAGAGTAGATGTTTTAGATTCGACTTGTGTTAAGAAAGGCAGAGGTAGACCTAGGAAGACTTGGGCTTATTGTATTAAAAATGATCTTAATTTACTAGAACTAAATGAAAATATGACACTAAATAGGACGCAATAGATAAAAAGGATTCATGTAGCCGACCCCACGTAGTGGGATTAAGGCTTTGTTGTTGTTGTTGTTGTTGTTGTTGTTTTTGTAAAGACTTTCTTCATAACAAAGGAGTTAAATTAGCGATCATCAAACTTAGGAAGTCTTCCTTGTGGAGAGAAAATTTGAAGAGCCTATGCCAACATGAAGGAAAAAAAATCACTACTTGGTTCAAAATGAAAAAAGTGATCCAGCGCAAATATCCCCATGCATTTGTGACATGAAATATTCATAGAACTCTGCAACCCACACCACAGAGATTCTTCTGTAAAGGAGTACACACCTTAAATTGATTAAATTACGCTGAAATTGAATTGGTGGAACAGAAGAAGCACACAATAGCAATATATTTAAGAAGATTGAAATCATTCATCAGTAATGCAGTGCAATTGTAATCATATTAGTCCCTACTTGATGTACATGCCTTAGCTTTGAAGATGGAGAAACAGTAACGTCACCAGATGACCACCACACTTTACAGTCAGAATTCAACCCCAAGATCAGACAATAAGAGTAAACCTAATGGAGCATTCAAGAAGAACCCATGCAAAGAGAAATCAATCGAGAGTGAACGAAAGATAGAGACCACCAACACTGCCAAATTCAACCCATCTAAGTATTGATTCAAGTGTCACGCTTGGGCATATTGTGTCCGATTGCACAAAGGAGGATGATCTCTTTCACCGAGTACAGAGCAGCGGAAAATATAGATAGTGACACAAAAGGCACTAAAAAAGGTGATACACAAAGGAGGAATACCAACTTCTAGCTGACGATGGAGATATTTTAGTAATCGAACGGGTCATTCATACTGAGCTCATGAGGAAGAAACCGTGGTTACACCACAATAGCTTTCATGCCCATTATCTCGTACAGGGAAATATGTACAGTCTCATTATATATGGTTGCAGTAGTAATACAGCATCTACACTGGTGATCAACAAGTTGAACTTGACCACACAACACAACATTATTCTTTGTCTCATGTGGTTTTATGTCATCTATGAAAATGAACTATTATCAATCATGCAGATTTAATTAGTTACACTTCATCACTAGCATTAACAAATTATTTGTGGTATATATTGGACTTCTCTGTAGATTTTGTAAACTAGTTAGCAGAATATTACGTTGCATGCCTTCATAAAATTCAATAAAATAGGTGTTTTATATTTATTTTCTACATCAGTGCATTATTTGCATTGAGAAAGCCTCAAACCTTGACACTGTATCCTACAAAACATTAATCATATCACTAGTGTACCTACTTCTCTTGTTCTCTTTGTGACACAGGGTGGTAAGGGGACCCCAAATCAGTTCATTCCACAGGGGGCGCTCAAATCGNTATTATCAATCATGCAGATTTAATTAGTTACACTTCATCACTAGCATTAACAAATTGTTTGTGGTATATATTGGACTTCTCTATAGATTTTGTAAACTAGTTAGCAGAATATTACGTTGCATGCCTTCGTGATTCAATAAAATAGGTGTTTTATATTTATTTTCTACATCAGTATATTATTTGCATTGAGAAAGCCTCAAACCTTGACACTGTATCCTACAAAACATTAATCATATCACTAGTGTACCTACTTCTCTTGTTCTCTTTGTGACACAGGGTGGTAAGGGGACCCCAAATCAGTTCATTCCACAGGGGGCGCTCAAATCGTCTCTCTCTCTAGAGCAAGTGTTGTCGCTCACTCCTAATAGCAGCAAGAGTATTTTCATAAGTTTTTTTAAATAATTTTAGGTCCTTTGTGTATTATAAATATCTAGCTTTGGATTAGGATTCTTTTGTTCATTTGAGTTTTGTGAGNCAAGTGTTGTCGCTCACTCCTAATAGCAGCAAGAGTATTTTCATAAGTTTTTTTAAATAATTTTAGGTCCTTCGTGTATTATAAATATCTAGCTTTGGATTAGGATTCTTTTGTTCATTTGAGTTTTGTGAAGGTTGGTGCTCCTTTTGTGGTTCTCGAATCAGGACGAGTCTGTATCCACAACGTTAAGTGGTGGCAACTGTATCCCTCTATTGTTGTTGGTGACATTCTGCTCCTTCCTCAGTCAATCCTTTAGGTGGTGATTATTGCAGCCATATTGGTTGTGAGAGTATGAAACTCTTATATCTTGTAACTTTTATTTGATTAATGCATCTTGTCTTGTTATGGTTGTTTTTTTCCCGTCTTGAATTGCTTTTTTGATTATTCTTCAAACCCCCTTCTCTGATATCATTTGGTATCAGAGCTAGTCTGACCTTAATCATATCCTAGGGTTTCTAATACCCCCCAAATTTTTATTTCCCTCCACCCNTCAGTCAATCCTTTAGGTGGTGATTATTGCAGCCATATTGGTTGTGAGAGTATGAAACTCTTATATCTTGTATATTTTATTTGATTAATGCATCTCGTCTTGTTATGGTTGTTTTTTTCCTGTCTTGAATTGCTTTTTTGATTATTCTTCAAACCCCCTTCTCTGGTATCATTTGGTATCAGAGCTAGTCTGACCTTAGTCATATCCTAGGGTTTCTAATACCCCCAAATTTTTATTTCCCTCCACCCTACACACCTTCATCCACTTATATGCACCCAAAACCCTAACCATGCCCTGAGGAGACAATTGTCAGAATTCGATCAGAAATCTGCCAAGTACGATATCGCTCGATGTCATTGAGGAAAGAACCCAGGTCGGGATCACCATCGACCATAATAGTGAAATTCATACAAGAGAGTGAGAAAAACAACTGAATCTCTTTTGTAGGGATGATTTTAGTGGAGAAAAAGACAACCCACAACGCTTTACGGTACGCATCAGCGGAGGCCTAGAGCTGAAGTGCTTATTGGAAGATACATAGATGAGGTATTTGCTTGAGGATACAAAGATGAGATGTCAATTAAAGGATATAAAGATGAGGGGGTTGTTAGAGAATGCAAAAATGAGCTGTCTGTTCATTTTCAATAAAATAAAAAATAAAATGTCTGTTAGAGGACATAGAGATGGACTATTTATTAGAAGACACAGAGATGACATGTCGATTTGAGGATACAGAGATTTGGTGAGAATAGATCTAGATGATTTTCTTGAGTGGATGCAAACAGTTGAGCAGATCTTTGAAAACAATGAAGTGCCTGATGACAAAAGAGTGAAGTTCACTGCTACTAAGCTGAAGAAAAATGTTTATTTGTGGTGAGAGAACCTGAGGTGGAAGAGAAAGAGGGCGGGGTCTTCTTGAGAGAAGATGAAACGGGAGATGTAGTGACAGTAATTACCCTCGCACTACCGCTAAGATATTTTCTTGAAGCTCCACTACCTGAAGCACATTAACAAGAAGCAAGGAGGGGATCCTAGACCAATTCAGCCCAACTGAGGGAGAGCAGGTCAACCCACTCTCTAGGGGTAGGGTTGTCGCCCACTCCTAATAACAGCAAGGGTATTTTTTTCACTTATTAATTAGGTTACTCATTTGTTGATTATAAATATGTAGTCATTATCATATCTTTCATTCATTTGAATTTCGTAAGGGTCGGTGCATTCTTTGTAATTCAGGAATAGGGACGAGTCTATATCCACAACGTTGGATGGTGGTAACTGTATCCCTCCATTGTTGGTGGCAACTGTATCCCTCCATTGTTGGTGGTGACATCTTGACTCTCCGTGCTTCTTTAATCCTTTGCGTGTTGATATATTGTATCCCGATCGGATACGAGATATTGATTAGTATATCTCGTCTTTATTCTAGTTGTTTTTTTCTGTCTCAGATTGTTTTTTTTTATTGTTTTTATTAAATCTTCTGCAACCACTCCTCCGATATCATTTGGTATCAAAAATAGACTAACTCTAGTTTCATTCTAGGTTTACCCAAAATCCTCCCAAACCTAAACCCACAAAACCAATAGTTAAATCTTAACCTAACCCTAATTCCCAATAGCTAATTTTCAAAACAACAAACATAAACAATTTTTATGCACCCTAAATCAGCCTCATACACCATCTTTCACATCCCAACCCTAAAGCCACCAAACTATAGCTAATTCTTGACCTAACTCTAATGCCCCCATGCTGATTTTCAAAATCAACAACCCTAAATAGTTTTTCTGCACCCTAAATTAGTCGCATACACCCTCATTTACCTCTCAAACCTAAACCCTAGTCATGCCACCGAGGGGACAAGTGTTGGAAACCAAAGGCCCTCCAATTTCGGGAGGTTACAACAGCTCTGCCACCTTCAATGTGGCCGACCTGATGTCATATCATAAGAAGTCAGAAGCTTCAACGGGTAAAGTTGAAGCTCCAATAACCACGCTAGATTGACACAAGGCAGAGAGGGGACCCCGAACTGGTTTGGCCTAGGTGGGGGATAGCAAGTCGGCCCTCGCTCTTGGGACTATTGCCGACTCCTAATAACAACAAGGATATTTTCGCCTATTTTTTAATTAGGTATACATTCTTTATTAACTATAAATATGTATTTTACTACATTAGGGGTCTTTTGTTCATTTGAGTTTTGTGAGGGCTGGTGCTCCCTTTATGGTTCCCAGATGCGGACGAATCTGTATCCACGATGTTGGATTGTGAANATTTTCGCCTATTTTTTAATTAGGTATACATTCTTTATTAACTATAAATATGTATTTTACTATATTAGGGGTCTTTTGTTCATTTGAGTTTTGTGAGGGATGGTGCTCCCTTTATGGTTCCCAGATGGGGACGAATCTTGTATCCACGATGTTGGATTGTGACAACTGTATCCCTCTGTTGTTGGTGGAGACATCTCGGATTTTCTTCCTTTGGCAATCCTTCGGGTGGTCATTTTTGTATCCCGATCATTGCGAAGCGTAGGAAACACTTATATCCTGGATCTTTTATTTGATAAGTGCATCTCGTCTTCGTTCAAGTTATTTTTTTTCAGTCTCCGATTGCTTTCTTGACTGTTCTTCNAACTGTATCCCTCTGTTGTTGGTGGAGACATCTCGGATTTTCTTCCTTTGGCAATCCTTCGGGTGGTCATTTCTGTATCCCGATCATTGTGAAGCGTAGGAAACACTTATATACTGGATCTTTTATTTGATAAGTGCATCTCGTCTTCGTTCAAGTTATTTTTTTTCAGTCTCCGATTGCTTTCTTGACTGTTCTTGTTGAATCTTCTCCTATATCACTTCGTCCTAATAGTATAAAGATATAATTATGAATATGATCTCTTCAAGAGTGGGGAAGAAATGGAACGATCATAATCATCATTGGTATCATCCAAATTATTTGGGATCAATTTTATGAATCCTCATTCTCCAATCACTTCCATTGAATGTCTCAAGAAGTTTTAAATTTATTTTGTGCCAGTGATTTTGTACCAAGTTAATTCCAAGCTAAATAATTCCTCAATGTTTCCATTTGTTCTTATGTACACAAGTTGACTTTGAATTTTAATGCCTGATGCATCGTTTGAGGAATGTTAGTTTTAATGATGCAATGATAAGTTATTGACCGGAATACTACACTTTTTGTTAAGGTTGAGTTACACCTTCTAATCAATTGATGATAATATTAACACTCTATTAAGTAAACCTTTATGTCATCAAGAGCTTTTCCTAACTCCCTTACCTTCACCAAAGTTGTCATCAAATGGCTATAAATTCCAGAACAGAATTTCCAAATTTACAAGTTAAAATAAGTCTCCCAATAGTCTTATTCATTCTGATTAATGCATCTCTAAAACTGCAGCACATACCTATATATTAATTCTATTGTAAGCTAAACTGATTGATCCAAATTTATCAAGTTAAAATAAGTCTCCCAATAGACTTATTCATTCTGATTACTGGATCCCTAAAACTGCAGCATATACCTATCAATTAGTTTTACTTTAACCTATACTGATTGAACATGGATTTACTATTTGAAATCAAAAAATTAAGTTCCATGAATAAAACATGTTTCTTGTGAGATGATTCAAAATTAATTTGCAAACTAAGAAGATTTTAGATATGAAAATGCTCATGAAGTTTTTAAATTATCATGGTAATATTTAAAAATATTAAGTATCAGTATAAAGTTGTAATAAACATACGCAACTTGACAATTGATGATTCAAAAATCTCAAAAAAGAACTCCAACTAGAGCTGTTGGGGAGTACCTGCAATTTTTTTTTTTTAGGAAAAACAAACATCTTAAATTCTTCATGCACTTTCTAAGCCTGATTTGCCAACAAAAAAAAATTGGGAATTAAGCTGTCCTAATTGCTTTCCACATTATTAAAATAATGCCAACTATACCCCTTAGGTTAAGAATGCCTGCTGCATCATGAAACTCAATATTTACTTTGCCTCCTGACATTGAATGCCTATGTTTTTCAAGTGTTAGGGCCCATGAAATTCTAAATTGGTGTGTTTTAGGCTATTCTTCACCAAAAAAAGTATTTTATAAGTAACTAGATCCAGAAGCAGGAAACAGAATTAATGCCAAAAAAAGAGACATTTTATGATTAAGAAACTTTTCTTCTAGCCATTTGATGCAAATCAGGGTAGCAGAGAGAGAAGGATCAGGTATTAGAAGATAAAGAAGATAGAAAAAATCAGAATCTTCAAATTCCATTGATTACTCGAAAATAGAGAAGAAAGAGAAAAGCAACAGCTTCAAATTTCAATAATTTATGAATTCATTCCAAAATAAGGTTATAAAAGATAAGATTAAAATCAAATATAATATAATCCTATTCAATCATTTAAATTCAAATTTAATATTCCAAAAGGATAATTAATTTTAATTTCAACTAAAATAAATCCATAGCTTCCGATTTAAATGAAATAGCTGAAAAAAAAACACAACTAATTTCTTGTGAAGTGAACCAACTCTCCTAAGCCAGAAAAAACCCTTCTCATAAAGAATTATACAAAAACCCTTTGTTTCGAAGTCTATTGCCCGTGGTGGAGAAATTGGAAGAACTGGTTTATGAGCATATTTATCATTATCAGCATGTATAATTAGATCATAAAGAAGATCTAGAAACTGTGAACTTGGCTGGTATTATGCATGATGTATAATCTTAAATGTAATATCATTGAATATCTTGTAGTCATAGGGTAGTGCAGCAATGGCAAACAAACTCACTATGTGATGGAATAGACGACAATGTAGGAAGTTGAAACACAACTCATAACTCCATCTTTTGGGGTTGGGAAGTAATAAACATGACTAAAGAATTGTGACTATCAACAATAAAATGCCTTTATCCAACAAGTGAAGTCGGCTATTAAAGAAATGCCTCATTCGCTTTATAGCTCAAGCTTCATTTTAAACATAGAAATATCAAGTCACAAACTTACCAAAGCTCAACCACATTATCATAGATATGTTGTCAGGAAATTAATATGACCAAGCATGAATTTCGATGCATTTTGGCTAAAAAAACTTTCCTAATGAAATTTACGATCATTCTAATTTTAACAAACTTAAAATTAAACTAAGCATCTCGACAATACAAATCTAATGACTAAAAGTGATCCAATCCGAGTCTAGATAAGCTCATCATATCAAACACTTGAAGCGTAGTAGAAGGCATTGGCATAAAATTGGAATGTCAAATGATCTCAAAATTTGGCATGCCTATAGTTAAAACAAGAGACTAAATGAGAGAAATCAAATGAGCCCAATATCAATTAATTTTGATTTCATTAAAGCACTTAAATTATAAAAAAAATGAAATGTCATCAAGTGAATCAATGTGGACCGTGTGATTGAATGTTTTGAGATTATGGATAAATTTAGTAAAATATTCTCTCAAAAATTATAAACAAGTCTCATTCTTCACTTAAAAGAGAGAGGAGAGGAGGAGAGAAGAGTGAATTGACAACTAAAGCATAAATCTTGAAGTGCAATGTAAAATCGAGAATTACTATTAATTGCCAATCACCACCAACGGTTGTTATATCCTAATTACGGTTATTGCAGCCCAACTATGATTGTTGTGATCCAACTACAGCTATTGTATAGTACAAACTACCCTTATACAGTTGTATTTATTGGGTTATNAAAATCAGAATCTTCAAATTCCATTGATTACTCGAAAATAGAGAAGAGAGAGAAAAGCAACAGCTTCAAATTGAAATAATTTATGAATTCATTCCAAATAAGGTTATCAAAAATAAGATTAAAATCAAATATAATATAATCCTATTCAATCATTTAAATTCAAATTTAATATTCCAAAAGGATAATTAATTTTAATTTCAACTAAAATAAATCCATAGCTTCCGATTTAAATGAAAAAGCTGAAAAAAAAAACACAACTAATTTCTTGTGAAGTGAACCAACTCTCCCAAGCCAGAAAAAACCCTTCTCATAAAGAATTATGCAAAAACCCTTTGTTTCGAAGTCTATTGCCCGTGGTGGAGAAATTGGAAGAACTGGTTTATGAACATATTTATCATTATCAGCATGTATAATTAGATCACAAAGAAGATCTAGAAACTGTGAACTTGGCTGGTATTATGCATGATGTATAATCTTAAATGTAATATCATTGAATATCTTGTAGTCATAGGGTAGTGCAGCAATGGCAAACAAACTCACTATGTGATGGAATAGACGACAATGTAGGAAGTTGAAACACAACTCATAACTCCATCTTTTGGGGTTGGGAAGTAATAAACATGACTAAAGAATTGTGACTATCAACAATAAAATGCCTTTATCCAACAAGTGAAGTCGGCTATTAAAGAAATGCCTCATTCGCTTTATAGCTCAAGCTTCATTTTAAACATAGAAATATCAAGTCAAAAACTTACCAAAGCTCAACCACATTATCATAGATATGTTGCCAGGAAATTTATATGACCAAGCATGAATTTCGATGCATTTTGGCTAAAAAAACTTTCCTAATGAAATTTACGATCATTCTGATTTTAACAAACTTAAAATTAAACTAAGCATCTCGACAATACAAATCTAATGACTAAAAGTGATCCAATCCGAGTCTAGATAAGCTCATCATATCAAACACTTGAAGCGTAGTAGAAGGCATTGGCATAAAATTGGAATGTCAAATGATCTCAAAATTTGGCATGCCTATAGTTAAAACAAGAGACTAAATGAGAGAAATCAAATGAGCCCAATATCAATTAATTTTGATTTCATTAAAGCACTTAAATTATAAAAAAAATGAAATGTCATCAAGTGAATCAATGTGGACCGTGTGATTGAATGTTTTGAGATTATGGATAAATTTAGTAAAATATTCTCTCAAAAATTATAAACAAGTCTCATTCTTCACTTAAAAGAGAGAGGAGAGGAGGAGAGAAGAGTGAATTGACAACTAAAGCATAAATCTTGAAGTGCAATGTAAAATCGAGAATTACTATTAATTGCCAATCACCACCAACGGTTGTTATATCCTAATTACGGTTATTGCAGCCCAACTATGATTGTTGTGATCCAACTACAGCTATTGTATAGTACAAACTACCCTTATACAGTTGTATTTATTGGGTTATATCAAAGCAGTTGTAATTTCAAAATAATTTTGTAATTCAATTTTCTCTAGTTATGGTGAAGAGTGAACCTCTGTATCTATAATTATATAGTGGAATTCCACATAAAAAATCAGATTGTCTTACATTTCAATCTGTGTAAGCTGAAAAATTATATTGAGCTATGACTTCAAATTTTTTCACGGTAGAGAATTTTCTAGTATACAACAATCATGCCCTGGCTCAAACACACGAGAAAGAATGGTAATGGGAATGTGGTAGTTGGTGGAACTTTAAGAGCTAGAAGGAAAAAAAAAAATCTTAAATATATTCATCAAGCCTTCCCATTAACAAATATAATTCCATCCTCAACTTCTTGACAACTTCCAATAAGAAGTCCTAAGGGGTTTGGAATATAGTTTAGAATTTAATACATCTTTATGAACCATCCGAGTTCAATAATTGGTTAATGTGGAGACATTCTTATTTACTCACTATTTACAAGAGTTTTTAACAAAAACGATGCATCTCAAAACATGGAATGAATGGCAAGAAAAGGGATTCGTGGACAATTATATAACCTCATCGAAGCAGAAACCTTGCTCGCCACTGTGGACATCCTGAAGCAATCCAGCCCTTACTATAGTGTAAGGGATCCCAGAAGTAATAACCACCTCCTCATCCCTCTCTGCATACTTCCTCAACCTCTTGTTTATGATGGCTTGAAATATCCCATAACCTTTATAAGCATCCAACTGGAACCTTACAGAAACAAATTGTTGGTAGGGGGTTGGTTGCCAAATCTAAGATAAAAGTACTATAGCACAAGGGTAGGGGAGAACCTGTGATAAAAGAATAACATGCTCTATACCTTTCATAAGCCCAACAACACTGAAAAAACCATCCTGCAAATATGCCATTATAATCTGAAAAAAGTTAGAGGTGAAACATTTTTGTAAAACTAGTGGCGCGGGCAAGCCATTCATATTCTTAATAGTAGAAAACATATGAACAACAAAGAGATGCTTTGCATATCCTGGAAATGCAAAATGAAAAAGATTACACAAAATTCATCTCAATGCTTTCTATCCTCAACAGCTAATGGCACATAAACATCTGAATGAATAATAGAAAGTGAATTCTTCTTGGAGATTAAGGAGTTCTAGAAGCCAAATTACTTGAAGTGCAACAACAGAAATATATGTAAATATCATCTCAATTAGAGTCTAAAAATTTTTTATGCAAATATTTGCGTCCGATTTTTGCTGAATATCCGACAAAAATATTTTGCATAGGAAAAAGCGGTTAAAGTGTCTGATGCACCGATTCTCACTTACTAAAGTCAGATATCAGTAGGTCTTTCTGCCACAAAGTTTTCGAAAGTAAGGCTCTTTAAACCTCCACTAGCCTCTCATTCACACTCTCTTTTTTCTATCCAATGTTCTATTGGCTCATGCAAAACTAGGTTTCCCTTCAAATCTTCCTCTCTGGCAACCTTTCAGTGACCTTGTAGCGTTCTTTATCAAAGGCAGCCTCGCGGTGATCCGGTGATTCCTTACCATCCGAGGTAATTGATCATTTCTCCGTTCTCCTTGGCATTTTCTCAAATCCTTTTATCTTTTCAAGGCCAATTCATTTAAGTTCAAGGTTGTCTCAATGCTTATAGTGATGTGTTAGGAATGCATGATTTCTATCGTTTAGGTTTGGGGTTATGAAAATCTATAAGAATTGGGTGGTATGCATGTAAATGAAAGAATTTTGTGTTTTTAATCTTGTTTAAAATTTGTAAAATTAAAGTTTAAGTTTTAGATATTTAAATACATAAGAATTGGGTGATATGTATATGCACCCCCTTTACTTTTATGCGTATGTACACACACGCAAGTGTGTATATGTTAGATTCATCTACATATACACTAATGCAATTATCTNCAGTGACTTCCCAGTCTATCCTATGGTTTGGCTCCAATTTTAGGAAAAAAATATTAAAGTGTTTTATCCTGCTAATTTTAATTAATTAGGGCTTATGTTTGCGTGACAGAGTCACACAAATTGCCTAGAAGATATGAGGGTTTACTAGGGCTTATATTTGCGTGACAGAGTCACTCAAATTGCCTAGAAGATATGAGGGTTTACGTCAGTTAAAGTGTTTCATCCTGCCAATTTTATTTAATTAGGGCTTATATTTGTGCGACAGGGTCATGAAAATATTAAAGTGTTTTATCCTGCCAATTTTATTTAATTAGGGCTTATATTTACGTGACAGAGTCACACAAATTGCCTAGAAGATATGAGGGTTTACGTCGTATCGTATATTTGCGTGACAGGGTCACTCAAATTGCCTAGAAGATATGAGGGTTTACATCGTATCAGGTTTAATTAGGGCTTATATTTGCGTGACAGAGTCACACAAATTGCCTATAAGATATGAGGGTTCACGTCGTATCGGACATTGCGTGACAGAGTCACACAAATTGCCTAGAAGATATGAGGGTTTACGTCGTATCAGGCGACAGGCGTGACAGGATCACACAAATTGCCTAGAAGATATGAGGGTTTACGTCGTATCGGACGACAACAGAACCTAGAACGAGTTTTACGTCGTATCGGACGACAACCTCGGAACCTAGAACGAGTTAGGGCTTAGATCGTACAACTCAAAATCTAGAACGAGTTTAGGGCTTAGATCGTACAGCAGAGCTATACGAATGCCTAAAGAAAAAGGGAACGAGTTTAGGGCTTAGATCGTACAGCAGAGCTATACGAATGCCTAAAGAAAAAGGTGGATAGGGCTTAAATCGTACGGCAGAGCTATACGAATGCCTAAAGAAAAGGTGGAGGATTATGTCCTTAGATCGTACAGCAGAGCTATACGAATGCCTAAAAGAAAAGGTGGAGGATTTATGTTGCGTTAAGATATGAGGGTTTACGTCGTATCGGACGACAACCTCGGAACCTAGAACGAGCTAGGGCTTAGGTATACGAATGCCTAAAGAAAAAGGTGGAGGATTTATGTTGCGCTAGGCAAACAACCTCGAAATCCATACGAATGCCTAAAGAAAAAGGTGGAGGATTTATGTTGCGCTAGGCAAACAACCTCGAAAATCGAACCTAGAACGAGTTAGGGCTTAGATCGTACAGCAGAGCTATACGAATGCCTAAAGAAAAAGCTGAGGATTTATGTTGCGCTAGGCAAACAACCTCAAAAACCTATGGATTGTTGTTTAATTCCTAGGAAAAGAAAAGGGTTTTGCTGGGGAAGACATGTTCTGCTGTTGAAGATGGCCGTGCTGCCCACTGCGCTAGCTCCAAGCTCCTCGACGTGACGAGTTTAAGTTTTCTAGGGTGTCCGGTTATAATATCAAATCAAACGGCCCTATGGTTGTAGTCCTCTAAACATCCTATGTTAAAAAAAGAGGACACATGTTTAAAGTTATAAAAGAAAGCGCGTGCAATACAGGAATGAACAGTAATGCAAGTGAAACAGTAGTTAAGTAAAACAGGAGCAGTACAACATGCTATACATGAAAGACAGTAGCAGGTAGAAACATGACAAGTGTAACATGCTGTACATGAAAGACAGTACCAGGTAGAAACATGACAAGTGTAACATGCTGTACATGAAAGACAGTGGCAGGTCGAAACAGGAAAATTAAGTACTGTAAAATGTAAAGCAA
>JXCR01144033.1:51731-66863 GCA_002079205.1 Phalaenopsis hybrid cultivar | reverse complement strand
CTTATCTCAATCAAGTCTTAATATCAATGCCCTACTTACTCTCATAGCAGTTTTTTTGTGTCCATGTTCTAGTGTGATATATAAGTTAAGACATAAAACCAACAAATATGATATCAGTTTTTTTTTTCTTGGAAAATATAAAAAATGTGTAAAGCCACATACATTGCCTATATGAAATGATTATATTATGTGAATTATATATTACAAATGATATCATTATTTTGTAATTGGAGAAGGCATTAAAATAATATGGTAATAGTAAATTATAGCATTTAATTTTCACGACAAAAATTACATAATCCTTGATATATCCAGTTGATAGAGGTTATAGTGCATGGTCATCTTAATAATCATTCATTTATGAGAGAAGGCTAGTATATTCAAAAAATAGATATCATATGTTCATGGTTAATTGGCATTGAGTATCAATCATGTGAAGGATGTCTGGTGGTTCAATCGGGAATGTTAAATATTGAGTGAAGATCAATGATCTACTAGGCTATTCTTCTTATATTATGAGAGACTGATTACTGAGGTGAGTTCCATGTCACACATCTCGGTCTAGAAAATAAATTACCTCTAGTTTATCTCAAACTAATTAGACTAAAAAGTGAAAGACTTTTCAGCTAGTTCCTATAAGGACCCACCAAGTTTAGCTTTGCCTACAATAGTCACTGCAGACACATTGGTTGAAAAGGATATGTCCATTAAGTTCATAAAGAATAAACCATCACTTTTCTTTCTACTTAGCAAAGTTTTGACATAATTCATAGAGAGAAAAAACATAATCCAAAATAGAGAATAAAATATTACTCTGATATGATGACATAATTGCATTCATTATAATTTTATTAAATCGTAAGTTATGTCTAATTTATTATTCATAATTCATTCCTCATGTTTCTTATTTATGTTTTAGTAGATTGAATATATTTACTGAGATTAATGCTAAACTCATTTAGGGCAAATATTTCTTTGAAACTATTCTACCAAGTTACTTTATATACCATCACTCAAAGAGGAAAACTTTCGGCACTAATTATTTTTTTTAATTCATATTTTCATTTTAATCATAATATTTAGCTCAAACACTTGTTAGTTATTTAAGTGTAACTTCTTTCATTCTTTGTCAATTAGTTTATTATTCTTTCTTTCTCTAATTATCATTAAAAAAAATTTATGTAAAAATTTTTATTTTTTAAATAGTTATGCAATATAATCTCACTTACAATTGTATATAAATAAAACTTTTTTTAATGGAATTTATTTAATTTAACTCTTAAAGGATATGAGACTATTGGCTTCAAATTTTGATGTAACACGTTTGGGACATTCGTTTGAGCGTGCGGGATTGTACTATACTCTTATGTGGTACCCATAGCTCATAAAAATCCATCTGAGTTATCTGATGCATTAAAACACTAAAGGTGAAATTCAACCCATGCATACTCGCACCCAGATGTTGGCGCACTCGCGTAGTCTGGCACACCCACACCTGCCCATTTCTGGTTCACACACACTAGGGTGGCATTGACCCCACATTGATAGTCTGAGCAATTGATAGACTCGTGCCTAAGTTTTGGCATACTTGCTCACATCCGGTGGACCCATGCCAATTTTGCTTGGCTCTCCTGTGCTACATCCAGGGCATACCCACTTTAACCTTAATATGCCCAATGCACCCGCGCTGCGAGCCAGATACCCCTGCATTGGGAGCCTGATACCCCCGCTNCCGATTTTGCTTGGCTCTCCTGTGCTACATCCAGGGCATACCCACTTTAACCTTAATATGCCCAATGCACCCACGCTGCGAGCCAGATACCCCTACATTGGGAGCCTGATACCCCCGCGCCACGGACACCTAGTTTTGGCTTTTAAATCCTTGAGACTAGATCAAGCCACATGGATGGTTGATCTTGATCATGGAGTGCTCTATGTGCTGCCACTTCAAAGCAAGAGCCTTGTATGCATAACACATAGGGCAAAAGCACTTTACATGGGCACTATTCCATTCTTGGTGGGGAGAATATAAATAAGGGCTGCCACTTTAGGAGAGCATCTTTAGAAAAAAGGCCTAAGATATTTCTTTGGAGAGGAAGAATATTTTATGGAGTTCTTGTCTTGGAGAGCTTGAGGAGCGTGAGAGAGAGAGAGCTCAAGAGAATCTTTTAGGAGAAGAANGGTGGGGAGAATATAAATAAGGGCTGCCACTATAGGAGAGCATCTTTAGAAAAAAGGCCTAAGATATTTTTTTGGAGAGGAAGAATATTTTATGGAGTTCTTGTCTTGGAGAGCTTGAGGAGCGTGAAAGAGAGAGAGCTCAAGAGAATCTTTTAGGAGAAGAGCTTGGTTCCTCGGTTTTTCTTTACTTCTTCAATATCTTCTATCTTTATCCTTTCTACTACTATGTTTTCTCCTAAGAAGAGAGAATTAAAGTGAGTTTCTTAAGGATATTCTTGAGTTTTCTTTAAGAAATAAGACTACTTCTTCATTCTGACATGGAAGGATCAAGATAAAGCAAAGAGAACGCGAGGCTAAACATCGCAAAGGTGAAAGTCTCTAAGAACTTGGTTTTCTTACTTTTTAGTAAGCTTTATAGGTATTGTTAGAGAAAATAANTTTTTCTTTACTTCTTCAATATCTTCTATCTTTATCCTTTCTACTACTATGTTTTCTCCTAAGAAGAGAAAAGTAAAGTGAGTTTCTTAAGGAGATTCTTGAGTTTTCTTGAAGAAATAAGACTACTTCTTCATTCTGACATGGAAGGATCAAGATAAAGCAAAGAGAACGTGAGGCTAAACATCGCAAAGGTGAAAGTCTCTAAGAACTTGGTTTTCTTCCTTTTTAGTAAGCTTTATAGGTATTGTTAGAGAAAATAGGAAGTTTTTTTTGTGATGCATTATGATCCATAAGTGTTCTCCCTCAACCTTAACTCTAAATCCTAAGATATGTGGTATTGTAGTAATCCCACATTTATTTTTTTGTCAGTCCCACTCTTTTGATGGAAAGAGTGGACACTTGTTTAGCCTAAAGAGTGAAGATACCTTTGATATNTTGAAGGAGAAGCAGGTTCGTGTGCGACTCTAAAGCTTGAAGAAGGCGCTGTCTGGGCAAAGAAGGGCTTCTCAGTGCTGTCGCTTGGGAGGTGAATAAGAAAATGAGGCTTGTTTCTTGAATAGGGAGGAAGATACAGGTTCCGATGGCTAGAGAAGACAGATGAACAAGATCAACCATGCTTAGAAGGGAGTCATACTTGAATTTTGGAGTCGCACGAGACAAAGAACTAGAGGGAAGATGCGAGGGCTTCAATTGCGGCTTATCGGAGCGACAGTATGGAAGGGAGGACTTAAGCTTTGCGGCGATCGAGAGGAAGAAGTGGGGATGGCTTCCTGTGAGTTTTGAACCGGAGAGGAAAATGGGAAGCAGCGCTTGCGACTTTTGATTCATGCATATTAGAGGAAATGAAAAGTAAAGACTGAGCTCGAGTTGTTTCATTAGGCCGGTTTTGTTAAGTGCATGCTGGAACATTTGCCAAAAAAAAAAAAATTTAAAATTGGCGTGAAAAGCAATTTGAAAAGGCCCAATTTTTAGTTGACTTTAATTGTTTTTAATTATGTTTAATTAGCAGCATTTAATATTGATTATTATGGTTAAAATTATTATAGTTTTTAACCGTCGACAACCGTTAGTCAGATGCTTTATCTGTTGTCTAATTTTTTATTATATATTTTTGGTTTATAGAATCCAGTGGTCTTTGACATAGATAAAGACTTTTGGTATGTATGATTTTTTATTTCAATTATTTTTAGAAGTATTTTATTTGAGGATTATTTTATCCACATTTTTGTATTTATATTTTATGAATATTAAAAGAGTTTATGTGGTGATGATTTAGGAAGATTAATCCTCCATCCATTTGATCCTCTGATGTGTACAAGTCAGGATGAATATCGGTGAAAATTTGGCTGACCGAATCATCCCTCTTCTATTTCACCTCTAGTTGGATTAGAGCTGTTGTCTCGCATCTGAAGGTGCTATATGGCAATTATCTTAATATTAGTGGGAGATAAATGATAATTAGTAGAAGGGAAATTTACATGCATCTCTGCATTAAGACGTGTATTTCACTTATAGAAAGTTATTAATAGTGGTATTTTTGATGTAATGTTAAATAGTTGAGTGCTATGCATATAAATATAGAAGTTTAGATATTAGATATGTAAATACATAAGAATTGTGTGGTATGCATGTAAATATTCTCATGATTTTGGATTTTGCTTTTAACATCATATTAATGGGCTAGCTGAGCAGGGAATCTAGAACAAATTTGTTGAAAAAGTGAAGCTCTTTTTTAACTATGATAAGCCTAGACAAAGATATCACTTTATTTTCATGTTTTGCCTATGCTTCTTAAGGAAGATCAATTCTAAAGTTTTGTCATTCTTTTGAAGGACCTCAAGTCACTAGAAACAGGACCAATGCATGTTCAGGACTAAATTTTTTGAAAATTGAATAACTGTCTCTTTATCCCTTCATTGCATACGTAAAGTTTGCATGGTTAAACAGATAGAACTCTTGCATTCAGCATTTCTGCAACTCTTCCTGTGCAAAACCTGTATTTGATGTCATCTTTCTCTCTCTTTCTCCTGCTTGATCTTAAACAGTAGTACGCCGTTTGATCTAAGACCAATATCTCAGAGAAGACGAATTCAGCCCTCAGAACTGGCTGGGTCATGGAAAGTCTTTGAGGTCAGTGCGACTCCAGTCTTCAGCTCTGTAGAAGCAACTGAAGAAGGTGATCCATCTTTGGTGTACCTCTGCATGGAGACATTGAAGAAGAGGAGCTTGCCTGAAAGCTCAGTATACTTTGGTGAGGAGGCAGAACTAGACTCGAATGATGTTACCATCCTCTGGTTACCGGGCGGGGTGGCCGCATATGTTGATGTGGATAAAGAGGGAACATTGTGTATTGGGATTAGTTGGTATTCTGATGAAGGGATTAACCTTGTTATGGAAAGAGACTATGGAACGGATGGAAACCTCAAGGAGGTGAGGTGGAAATCTGAGATAAAGAGGCGGTGGTCTTAGCCGTCATCTCGGATGCATCCGGAGTCCAATTGTGGGGCCACCGCTTTTAATACTGGTCAATGCTAGTATATTGTGGTGGGGCCCACTTGACATGTGGCGTCTGATGCAAATTGAGTCCGGAGTCCGGATGTAATATTTTCTCTCTGTCATCGGGTGAGTCTCTGTATAATTGTATAGGGATTGGTGTTAAGTGTGTGATTACAATTTGGAACTTGGAATCTTGATTGTTGTTTGGAAATATATGTTCGTTCGGAGTTTTTATTTTTCTTAAATGAAATTTAGATTTTGATTACTTTCATATTTGTTTGAAATTAAAGAAGAGTGTTGGCCATTTCTGCATTCAAGGTGTTGGAAAAAATGTAATCCCGGACATTGAGAACTCGTGAAGTTTTGCCCATTTTTGCAAGCCAGACTTGCGAATTCTAGCATAAACAAAACCAAAATTCCTTTCAATGTGCAGCAAAAATATTCGAGAGTTGGTCTTGCCCACAAATTAGACTCCACGGACCATGACTGGCACGGGTGCGTCGCCCCGCATGACCATGGGACGGAACCTGGAGCAGGAGCAGGAAAATNCGGAGTTTTTTTTTTTTTTTTAAATGAAATTTAGATTTTGATTACTATCATATTTGTTTGAAATTAAAGAAGAGTGTTGGCCGTTTCTGCATTCAAGAGTGTCAACATTTCCAGAGGTGTCGGAAAAAATGTAATCTCGGACATTGAGAACTCGTGAAGTTTTGCCCATTTTTGCAAGCCAGACCTACGAATTCTAGCATAAACACAACCAAAATTCCTTTCAATGTGCAGCAAAAATATTCGAGAGTTGGTCTTGCCCACAAATTAGACTCCATGGACCATGACTGGCACGGGTGCGTCGCCCCGCATGACCATGGGACGGAACCTGGAGCAGGAGGAAAAATCGCACCTGGAGAGTCTTGATTAGGGTTCGGATGGGTAAGCCTTGTATTTTTATGTATTTTTGACTTAGTGTTAGGTAAGGTTGCAAAATAGTTTTTTTGCAAGCACTTAATAATTGGTTCGTTAAATAACCAGCAAGCGAATCGAACATGAATAATTTTTTTTAGCTTAATTAATTAGCGAGCTGCTTACGAATAAAAAATTATGCTCAATGTTCCGCTTGTTTTTTGCTCAAAATAATTAAATTTTTAAAAATAATATTAATTNAAGGTTGCAAAATAGTTTTTTTGCAAGCACTTAATAATTGGTTCGTTAAATAACCAGCAAGCGAATCGAACAAGAATAATTTTTTTTAGCTTAATTAATTAGCGAGCTGCTTACGAATAAAAAATTGTCTCAAAATTCTGCTTGTTTTTTGCTCAAAATAATTTAAAATTTAAAAATAATATTAATTAATACCATTTTAATATGAATTTGTTATAATCTAAAGATATTAACATAAAAAATAAAGTTTAGGTGTTAGATATATAGGTGTTGGTTGGTTGGTATCTATGTAAAACGTAAAAAATAAGGATTATATGTCTGGGTGTTAAACATGTAAATATATAGGAATGGGCAGGTCTGCATGTAAATGCACAAAAGAAGTAAAAAAAAAAGGACTGAGCGGACTATGGACAGCCCCGTACTCTCATTCCCAATCTCACACTTGTATTGGTTTAGTCCCGTATCTGTAAGAAAAATTCTCTGGTAGCTTATCCATGATTTAATTCAAGCTAAAATAGAGAAAACAAAGGAGTAAATTTGGGCTACTCACGAACAATTCGAGCAATATCATGGTGTTAATGCGAACAAGACAGACACAAAAAAAATCATCTCGTTCATGTTCTACTCATTTACACTCCTAGTTTTAGTGCTATTTTAACAGACAACTATTTATATCTTATTATTTCTTGTTTTACGGCCCTTTTTTGGTTGGGTATTTGGGGATTTTGTTATTTTCGCTCTAATTAGCATTGTAGCATCTTTTTTTATATGTGGTGTGTATGTAGCTTATTCTAGAACATGTGAATCTTGCTTGGTATTCTTGCCTCATTTGTAATAATAAAGAATTTTTAAAAAAGTTAAATTAACTTCGTTGGCAACGGCTGTACAGGTGTTTTTCGAGCAAGACTGCGCCTATTATGGGAGCATTAAGATGGGGCTTATTCCTCATATGCTCTCATTCGACCACATGCACACAGAGGGTGAAAGAGAGAACAAAAGAGATAAGGGTATTGTGAGATAGCGAGTGAGGTAGAGGAAGAAAAAGAAAAGGAGTAGGAAGAAGTTGAAGCAATAGCTACAGTAAATGGAGAAGAAGAAAAATATCATTTTAAAATAATGTTTTTGTAATCTAATTGTCGGTCGTCAAACATGGGGTTCGTTTAATATATATTTTTTAAAAATACGAGATCAAACCGATCTCATATATTTAATAGTTTAAATAAACGAGCACTACACCGCAAGCGATGCATCTATTCCAAGGAATAGATACATTATTTGATAGTGAGGTTCGATTAAATAAACTATAGAATCTATGACATCCATTCTCGTCGCAAAATAGTTCATGTTGACCGACAAATTTCCCTATTTAATATAGAAGATTAAATCGGGTTTATATTAAGTTGGGTTCTAAATTTCTCTATAGAGCCAAGTCTCTATAGTTAATTACATCTTAAGTGAATGAAGCCACTTAAGAATACTCTCGATTCAGATTTTTTATTTTGCCTCCAAAATTTTCTAAGTATAAGTTTTCAAGATTGGACATTGGAAATTCAAAAGGGAATAAATCAAAAGTGGAACAATTATTTTCAGAAATCCAAAGGAATGAAGGTAGGAGATGTCACTAATTTGAGAGAAACCCCGGTGACTTCTCAAGCTATCATATTTGTTTGGCTTTAACTTTGAAAAGATGTTACTTGATGTTTCATCCTGTTAGTTTTATTTACTCAGAGCTTGTACTTGCATGACACAGTCATACAAATAGCCGGGAAGATAGGAGGGTTTATGTTGTAGAGAACGACAATCNATATATTTAATAGTTTAAATAAACGAGCACTACACCGCAAGCGATGCATCTATTCCAAGGAATGGATACATTGTTTGATAGAGATGTTCGATTAAATAAACTATAGAATCTATGACATATGTTCTAGTCTGTGAAACCATTCATATCGGCCGATAAATTCTCTTATTTAATATAGAAGATTAAACAGGGTTTATATTAAGATGGGTTCTAAAGTTCCCTATAGAGGCAAACCTTATAGTTAATTACATCTTAAGTGACCCAAGCTGCTTCAGAATACTCTCAATTTAGATCAGTGATTTTGCCTCCAATATTTTCTAAGTTTAAGTTTTCAAGACTAGATATTGGAAATTCAAAAGGGAATGGATCAAAAGTGGAACAGTTATTATCATAAATCTAAAGGAATGAAAAGTAGGAGATGTCACTGATCTAAGAAAAACCCTGGTGACTACTCAAGCAATCATATTTGTTTGATTTTTAACTTTAAAAAGATGTTATTTGATGTTTAATCATGTCAGTTTTATTTACTCAGAGCTTACATTTGAGTGACACAACCATACAAATAGCCTGAAAAATATGAGGGTTTATGTCGTAACGAATGATAACCTTGGAGCCTAAGTCGAGTTAGGGCTTGAATCGCACAACATGATTGTGTAAAAACCTAAGAGATGGGTTGAGGATTTACACCATATTAGAAGGACTACCTCGAAACCTTTATGGCTTGTTGTTTTAGTGAAAGAGAGACTTGTTGATGAAGAACTCGTTTGCTCTATTGAAGATGTTCTTCTGTACATTATTGTCATGTTGCTCACGGTGTTAACTCCAAGCTCCTCATTGAAGTGACGGTCCTCAAAAGGTTTTACAATTTTCACGTCAAGTTTTGTTGTTCAAGTGTTAAGAGAAGGTTAGATCTGATTAGAGCGACACTGGTTAAGATCCAACGGTTCCTTCCTTCCGGTACCACTATTTTCTTTTGAATTTACTTAGCCTAAACGAGTTGTTAAGCTCATTTAAACTGGGGAGATCTCGTTAGCAGCCGTGGGTTACCTCATGCGAGGGA
The DNA here is from genome assembly GCA_002079205.1 of Phalaenopsis hybrid cultivar. Lineage (NCBI taxonomy): Eukaryota > Viridiplantae > Streptophyta > Magnoliopsida > Asparagales > Orchidaceae > Phalaenopsis > Phalaenopsis hybrid cultivar. The sequence continues at coordinate 57,732 of JXCR01144033.1, read as the reverse complement.
CTCCCATAAATTCAAGATGACGTATTATGGAGTTTTTATTTTGTTGTTGTATTTTGAAAATGTTGTTTAATTTTGAAAATAGTTTTGTAATTTTTAGTTTTGAAAAGTTTTGCAAGCAAGGTAAATAAATGCAGTTAAAAAAATGTTGTAAAGTAAATAAATAAAATTGTAGTGCATAAAATATAAATGTGTATCTGTCATCTTTTCGCTACTTCAGCTGCATGGTTTGCATTATAAAGCAAAATATATTTGCAGGAATTAAATAAATTACAGAGAAGTAAACGGAAGCATCTAGTACAGAAAAGTTGGAAACTAAGTAGTAGCAAAACCCAAGTAAAAAAGAAAACCCATATTCACATATGGAAGACTAGAATTAGGTGTAATGCATGGGTAAAAGTGGGGGCTCGGAGTCGGACTGTGTGCTTCCCAACCTTAAGTAAAAGCTACCAACCCGATTATCTATAGAGGGCAGTCCTAACCTTAATCCAAGTGATTAACAGTGGACCTTTGGAAATTTTTATTTGAATTTAATTTTCATGCATACACAATTTTATCATGCAAAAGAGACTTTTGTTTAAAATATTTTGTAAAGGGGTGCAGTCCACATGTTAAGCAATCTAATCAAGTTAGGACTACAGACGACCTAAGAGTATCATGGGCAATCATCTTCTCAAGAGTCATTGAATAGTATCATCAGTCTTTATCCTCTCCTTTTATTAAAGGTCATTGAGGTAAGAGACACTATTCTAAAATCCCACATTGTATCCCTCGTTTTAACACACATAAACATTATTGTCATCACCTTAACCGCCTAGACCTCAGACTTACACCAGTCCAATGATCCATATGTGGCACAAACAAATATCCTCATTCGCTCGCAAGGATTTAAATGCCTTAGGGAAGACTTAAACCCTTGAGCATTGGGTTATTAATTTAGGATAAGTAGTTTGGGGTATTTCTATTGGTTTGTGTGAATTGTCGGGTCTCGAACCATAACTTGGTGGGTCCTTAGGTGTTCATCTGATTTTCAATGATCGTTTGTGTTTTCATGATGATTTTCTTCAACAAATCATGACAAACCAAATATCCTTTGAAATATCTGGAATCTCCCAAGGATGTCTAGAGAATTACTCTAAACAAGCTAGGAATCTTCTTTATGATTTTAAGTTCATTTTGGTCTTGCTAGATTATTAATTAAATCACCTGAACTGAATTAATGTCTTTTAAGTTATGCTCAACATATCCTAATTAACCCATAAGTATGCTAGCAGCTATTTTGTTCGGTGTTTGAATGGTTGATTGTTCGAAGCGTGAGTTTAATTACTTAAGAAAATTTCTCCCTCTTAATTGAACTTGAGCCTATAGTGTTTATGAAAAATTATGTTCTTTCTTTTTTAATTCCTTTAAATAGTTTCAAACTGATCCTAGTTCACTACCAAGCTCCTAGATCATTAAGGATAGATTGGTAATTTAAGTTAAGTAAATTGATATTAATCATTATTAAATGAGTGTATCATGCTTAACCATTTTCTAGGGCTTCAAATTAGTTAATTATTGTCTTCCTATTTCAAGTCCCTCACCTAAGAATCTTCCATACTTAATCATCTTCCAACCCTCAATAATTTGAGAAATACGCTTTTAGCTTTTGGTTTGACCTAAAACTTTATTGGGGTTCAAAATTCTACAATTATCATTTTACCCTTTGGGTCTTTAACTTCAGAATTCCTTTAATTCAATCCAAATGACTATGAAAATTTTGTTGAATTGTTATTCATGGGTTAAATAAATTACCAGAGAATAATTTGTATTTATTTATTTATTTTTAATTTTTTTAATTCAAAAATAAGAATTTTTCAATATTAATCCCTTTAATTAACTAAAGCACTTTTTTTGTTCACATTATTCTCCTCAATTTATTGAGCATAAGGGTATTTTTATTTTAATTTTAACATTATTCCACACTAAGTTATGATTTTTTAAAAATTTTTGTAATTATTTAAATCAGAAATACCCCTTAATTTCCTACTTATCCACACGATACCCTCTTAAGACTCAAATTTTAATGCCACATACATAACACATAAAATTTTTATTTTTCACATATTCATATTTAAAATATCACATAAATAAATTACTAAAAATTTTAATGGCACATATAATTATATATATAACACCTAAAATCAATTTTTTTACGCACGACATTTTTATATATCCCAAGTTTGGATGGCTAACATGTTAATATATGAGAACTAAGTATCTTGTCTTTCAAATCCCTAATATTTAAATGACTAGCATGTAAATATTAAAGTCTTAGCATTAAGCATGTAAATATATGAGTTTTGAATTTTGAACATATATATATACCAAAGTTTTAGTGTTGGGCTTATAGATCCTTAAAAGCATAGTAGCATGCATGTAAATATTAAAGCATAGGCACTAGGCATGTAAACATGTAAGAATTAAGCGACATGCATGCAATTATTTGAATTTACGCAATAACATGTAAGTTCGTAAGAATCGAGTGAAATGCATGTAAATATTAAAGTTTAAGAATTAGACATATATGTACCTAAAATTAAGTGAAGTGCATGTGATTATACAAATTTGGGTAGTGTGCATATAAATATAAAAAGAAAATTTGTGTGTGTGTAAAAATGTTGTATGAAAATATATAGGAATTGGTTGGTATATATGTAAAAAAATGTTTTTTTGTGTAAATGAATGTAAAATTTCTTGTTTTTATTATTATTATTTTATTTTATTCTTTATGTCGTGTGCAGCAATGAAGAAGAGGAAAGGGAGAGGAGTACCCGATCGTAGGTTCGCCGGAAGGAAGTTCGCCGGAGGAAGGGCGGCTAGCCAGAGAAGTAAAAGAAGAAGGGAAGCCTTGAGGTGAGCTCCTGAGGGGTGGAGTTGGGATGTTTTTACAGGAGAAAGAGAGGGAGTAGGGAGGAGAGGTGTGAGAGTGGGAAAAAATTTGGGTACATAAGACGCACGCAGCGCTGCGTGCGATAGCGAATCACCGGATGACACGTCCGCTTAGTCGGCCCCACCGCTATAAAAATATACTTCTTACCGTGCGTGACCCGTCGACCCGACCCGTCATTGTAAGCCCCATGTAATCCCGATGTAAACTCCGTTGTCCACCCCATGTACCGCGCGTGTAAGCCCCATGTAATCCCGATGTAAACTCTGTTGTCCGCACCATGTACCTCGCCTGTAAGCCCCATGTAATCCCGATGTAACCTCTGCTGTCCGCACCATGTACCGCGCCTGTAAACCCGGTGTAATCCCGATGTAACCTCCGCTGTCCGCCCCATGTACAGCGCTTGTAATCCCGGTGTACTCCCAATGTAACCTCCACTGTCGACAAAGGATGTAATCCCGGTATACATTCCGCGGAAAAGCCATTGTAATCCGCGTGTACCATCGTTGTACATCCGGTGGAACATTTCGAATGCGCGTGTACGCCGGATGTAATCCCGGTGTACTTCCGCGGTAACGTTNTTCTCAGGATACAATAACACATGAATAACACGGGGGGGAATATTCCCCGTGTTACTGCGCCGTTTTTTTTTCTGCGTCGCGCGGGATATCGTGGCGTGATTTCATTGAGTACGCACGTTCCTCTACGTGCGTAGTACTGATGTAATATTTTTTCGAGAGAGAGAGAGAGAGAGAGAGAGAGAGAGAGAGAGGGAGAGAGAGAGAGAGATGCGTGGGAGAGAGGGTGGAGGGAGGCGTGAGATTTAAATAGGTTTATTATTATTATTATTGTTATTATTATTATATATATATATATATATATATATATATATATATATATATATAATAAACGCCCAAGGCTAATTTTATTGAAATAGAAAAAATACATAGAGATTGTATGGGAGGACTAAAAAAAGGGTGTAATACTCATACAATACATCAAACACTAGCATCCTAAATGAATGAAACATAAATAAAACACAAAAAAATAAAACCTGCAGGAAATAAGTTGCTAGGCACGAGTCAGCTTGGTCTTGCCTCTGTCTCTATTTCTAGGAGCAGAGACAGCTAACAATTTGCTGAGTGTCGTTCCATTACCCGAAGTTACTAGAGTATCATCCATTAAGTTCCCAAGCTGAGGTATGCCTCTATTCTTCTTTTTCTTTCTAGATTTGTATATTTGTCATTCCTCATCTGAGGATTGGCTCATCTGATCGGTGTGGTCAACAGATTGTTGGGCATGTAGGAGAGAATGGGCCCCCAGCTCCTGACTAGCAGTAACAACATTCTGATTCTGAAGAGGTGGTAAGCATGTCTCTTCAACACCTGATGCATCCTGGGGATGTGGAGCTTCAATACTATCCTGATTATCAGACCCAAGTAAACCATCTGCCAATATATCAGTCGGAAGAACAGAGACAGTATTGTCTTCGGTAGTGGGAGGGGGAGGTGACATCGTGTCAACCGGTGTTTTAATAGCCTGTGGAATGCACTCAGGAGTGGAGGAGGGACACGTATGAGGTGGGGTAGATCCAGAAGCGTTTTTACTTGAAGGTTTTAAATTCGGATGCAACTAATAACATTGAGAATGAGAATGTCCAAACAAACGGCAGTGGGCACAATAAAATGGTATCTATTAAAGTTCTGCTTGCTGCTAAAATCACTGATGTTGTGTGTCAATCCATATTTTTCCCGGAAAATATAAAGTAATATCCATTTCTATCAAAATTCTGGCTTCTCAAGGTCGAGTCAGATTCACTGTAAGAGTGTTAGCTTTGAGGGGTTTATCGTATACCATCGCTAAAGCGAAGAGAAGCTCTTGATAAAAAAGATGGATCTTCAAACCTGGGAAGCGCAGCCAAACAGGAATGGTAGGAGTTTCAGTACGAGGATCAAAATTCACCATCCATTTTAAAATCTTCATCACCTGGTTTTCTATTCGAAGAACTCTTCTCGCAAACAAATGAGTCTACTCTTCGTCATTTGATAATTGAATAAGAATGTGACGATCATCTAATTTGTCGATCTTCCAACCCCCTTTCAGCTTCATTTGCTCAAAGTCCTTTCGAATTAGTTCAAGTTTAGGGTTTCCATAAAGAAACTTATCTACTAAGAACAGTCGATAGGGCGCAGCTAGGGTAGATATCTCTACCTCAGTGAGAAAGATTGCAGGTTTGTCGTTTTTAATGGAAGCTTTTCTTAGAAATCCAGTTANACCTAAAATCAATTTTTTTACGCACGACATTTTTATATATCCCAAGTTTGGATGGCTAACATGTTAATATATAAGAACTAAGTATCTTGTCTTTTAAATCCCTAATATTTAACGAGTAATCACAACATTCAAATGACTAGCATGTAAATATCAAAGTCTTAGCATTAAGCATGTAAATATATGAGTTTTGAATTTTGAACATATATATACCAAAGTTCTAGTGTTGGGCTTATAGATCCATAAAAGTAGAGTAGCATTCATGTTCATATTAAAAGCATAGGCACTAGGCATGTAAACATGTAAGAATTAAGCGACATGCATGTAGTTATTTGAATTTACGCATTAAACATGTAAGTTCATAAGAATCGAGTGAAATGCATGTAAATGTTAAAGTTTAAGAATTAGACATATATGTACGTAAAATTAAGTGAAGGGCGGCTAGCCAGAGAAGTAAAAGAAGAAGGGAAGCCTTGAGATGAGCTCGCTTTGAGGGGTGGAGTTGGGATGCTATTACAGGAGAAAGAGAGGGAGTAGGGAGGAGAGGTGTGAGAGTGGGAAGCTTGGGAGAGAGAGAGAGAGAGAAGGTTTGCTTTTATTTCCTTTTTTTTATGTTAGCTGCCTACAACCGAGAGAGAGGGAGAAATATTACATCAGTACTACGCACGTTAAAATAACGTGCGTAGCCAATCAAAACACGCCACGACATCTCACGCGGCAGAGCAAAAAAAACGGCGCAGTAACACGGGAAATATTCCCTCATGTGTTATTCATGTGTTATTGCGCGTTATTCATGTGTTATTG
>JXCR01144033.1:3691-42600 GCA_002079205.1 Phalaenopsis hybrid cultivar | reverse complement strand
ACACACACACACACACACACACACACGCACACACACACACATAAGAGATTTGGGTGGTATAAACGTAAAAAATAAAGATCTTCAACAAGAAAGAAATGAGCCCTTTTATTTTGACTATGAGAAGTGTGATGACATGTTGCTCGTGAAGGAGAGCCACACACTTCATACTCAAGTTTCACCAATGAAAAAACAAAATCAATCAAGTGCACGTTGGGCTTTTGTTGGGCTAACATTAGATCACCCTTGGTGACTCGTTGCTGAGATTCAGTAAAGCATTTCACAAACAATCCTCTAGTTTGGTAAAAGTTCTGAAGGTGTCATTTGAGAAACCGATATACCATTCAAAAGCAAATCTACCCAAACTAGTAAAAAAAATGCCAAGAAGTGCATCGTTATTGTTGATATTGCAACACAATGCATGAAACCTTACAATATGTTGTCGAAGGTTTACATCCCCATCAAACTGTTTGAAATACGGAGGGACAAACCCCAGATGATACAGTATATACTCGTATGCCTCGGGGTAAGGTCGACCTCTACGCACTATGGACTACCCTTGCTGAGCTGTTAAGGAGACCTTAGCTTTTGCATCTACCAAAGATTGTAAATGTAAGTCAGAAGGTGCCCGCTCATGCCGTGCAACATCAGATGAAGTAGCATGAACATGTCTTACATGTTTAGACAACACAACAGACATCACTAAGCATGTCTCTACCTGCATCAAAGGTAAGACTACATCAGACCTAGCCCGGTCAGCCTATAACGCAATGATCTGAGCAGCGAGAATTGCTATTTGACCCTGTATGATGGTGATAGTCTCCTCAAAAGTAGGACCCCCTTGATCGATCATGGGGACATCTTGAGCCTATGGAGACTTGTGATGGTAAGCCACATCAAGATCAAGTGGTGGGTTATCAGAAGATGATCTTTTACCATGAGTCGTCACTACTATGACACAACAGGTTGTCATCTCAAGCTCATGAAAATCTTTACAGGGGACGTCATCCTCTCGAGGAGGTCATCGAGAACATTAGAAAGTTTGCTGGACATGTCCTCCCAGGATCGAACTCTAGCACACCCTCGGCGTTAACCTGAGGTAGCTTTAAGCTACTATCAATTGAAGGGAAATGTTGCTCCTGAATCGGAACACTAGCCTCTAAAATTGGAGAGAAAACCACAATAGGGCGACGGTGGAATCCTTCTGGACCCACTCTTGGTGGGGGATAGCCCTCTCTTCGGTATGAATGAGGGGAGTATCAACAGAGATGCACACCGGATCTCACCTTGCTACCAAAATCACTATGAACAGAATACCTATTCAAAGTAAGAGAACAATAAGCAAAATGATCATTCTTTTTATTATTGTCAATAGAAGGTGGTACAATAAGAGCTGCAACTTGTGCTACTATAGAAGTAATAGTGAATGGAACAGAACCAAGCTTTGGAACTTCCCCATCAAGCCCCATATCTAGAGCCTCTCGGAACTTTTATACAAGCTCAACGACCACAGAGCATAAGTACCTCGGTTTCACAGTGAACCGACGGGTGGACCGTGGTCGCTTACTATGAGGACATCGCGGTTGAGGAACATAGAGGAGCTGTTCAATGTCCCATTTAGATGTCTTCGAGATCTGAGCTAGAAGTCATGACAGAATGATGAGCCAGTGTCATGAGGCTGTGTGCACCTTCTAAAAATTCTGGCGAGGATGTGGTCCACCCAACCAAAAATAACTACGTACTGATTCTCAACCAAGGGAATTAGAAATTCCACCCATGCCAATACCAAAACAATAGAAGGACCTGTTGTTAGGTGTGCAACAACCTATTCCTGGTCCTCCAAGCCCTCTTGCTCAGTCTCAGAGTAAGAATAGCCTCAAGGGGACCTAGGGCAACAAACACCATATCTGCAACAACGACCAAAGTAATTACAATAGTGTTGTAAGAACACTTATCTATCAAAGATTGGAAGAACCGTGAAAACACGGTGGAACAACCCGGAAGCCTGGAAAAAAATTGAGGGACACTGCGACACATTACTATCAGGTGTCAGCTTTTTCCTTACAGAAGAGGTAGGCTCGACAAGAACTACTACTGTGGAGATAACTCGATGCGCTCGACTCCCCTTTAAAGGGGGAGGGCATATAGTGGACGCCTTAGTGGGCGTAGGACTACCTATTGTAATATGTACAGGGTGTTTACAGGAACCAAAGGTTATGACACCCTTAGAAGCACAAAAAATGCTCGTGGAGAAGGAAACAAAGTCCCTCTCAACAGTGGCAATCGTGACCACCTTGTCGTTCGTCATGTCTGCAAAGCAAAAATATATGAAGTTCACAAAGACAGAATGGTCCAAGAAAACTAATAAAAAAAAGTACAATGACATCGATGCACACGAAAATGCTGCAACCGAACTTTTAAGAGTAAGGGTACAAGAAGGGATGGAATTGCAACAAGTTGCTAACTATAACACCTGATGCATGAATCTAAAGTCCAAAGTCTAGTAGACACAACATGTGACACTATGACAAAAAGAAAGCCATGTCATTAGAAATGTAAGCAGAAGCCCTGAGAGGGAGAGGGTGCACTACTCCTAGCAACTCCACAAGTCTGTGAACTTGCTGGGACCTGCAGAATAGGCAAACACAACTCCATAGGTAGAAAGAGAGAGAATCTTCCTCACAAAAGTTGCTAATCTTGCGAATACACTAGAATCTGCAAGAAGCGAGCAAAACAGTCATGGTGAAGAGAAATCTTCGTCCCCAACGGAGTAAGTGTTATATTTTTGTTCTTTTTGTTTTTTATTCTTAAAGGAGTCGTTAATTTGTCCATCATCGTATACTTCACTTTTTTTGAATAAATCTCTCTTTCGAACCATATGAATGATCAGGAGAAAAGATGAAGTGGAATGGACGAATATACGAACAAGAGAAAGAATGTAGAGAGCCTACGTGCGATAAACCTCGCAAGGATATGTCAAGTATGTCTGCCTAAATAAGATTGAGCGGAAGCACCTTGAACCACTATTTATGAAATAATACCTACATAGACTACACACAATTAAAGATTCAGGTGTATTTTTCTATTCTTGGGTCTAGAGTGCTCCCAAAAGGATGTATCACACTTGGTTAATTACATCTTGGTGGTTTCCTAAGAATACTCTTAATTCAAAGGAATTTTGATTACATTAGTATTGACGACTAACACAGGCACACAAAAAAGTTAAAGACTCGACCTGCATGAAATTAATGTTAGCGGGAAGGTCAACGAACATGCGACGTATAATGAGTTGTGCCTTTTATACGGGGGAGCTAAATGACATATGCAAGCAAAATGTTAGAAATCATTACGTGCTCCCCCTTCATGGTACTTGTGCGTGTGCATATGTATAGACACAACTTTCTTTGGAAGAACACTTAATATACTACCATGCATATCAAACACATGGGCACACAAAAAAGCACAAAAGCGAGGCATGACAAGCACCAGCAAACCAATAAAGAATAATAGATAGAGGCTCCAAAAAAACTACCTAGCATCCTAAATTCTAGCTTAACACACCATCTAATGTGAAGTATCCTAACTAGTATCAAATGCAGGATAAGTCTTCTGATGGGTATGACTTTGATGGGGTCGCACATCGGCCCGGTCCTAAGGATCTAAGAGATTTAATCCAAGATGGATTTTAGAAAAGAGTTCGCCTTATATACGACCTTGTTTGTTACATGCATAATTTCAAAATTATGGCAGATGTAGTTAGATCCATTAAATACGAGTTTATGACATGCAATATAACACAAGTTAGATCCATTGAATCCTTAGCATAGTCATACTTGTGTCGATCCTGGTGTTTTAACTTGCATTGTTCACCGGGATCGAGCAGACAAGTAATGTTCAAACACTACTAGCAAGCTTTAGAGGTTGAATTAATGAAAAGAATAAAAATATTAAAAGTGTTTCAGGTATTCTATACAAAGTTTAGGGAGTTGTATATGTCTTTTTCTTAAATGCGCTTGCTTGACAAAATAAAAATGTTTTAAGTGCTAAAAAATAAACAAATAATTATATATGATGTTGGTTAAAAACACATGAACATAATAATCAGGACTTTATAGAGTGTAATAGCCCCCTCCACCCCTCCACATTCTTTGGGGCCCCTGCTATCTAACTGATGAGCTCACTAAGGAGTGAACGAGTCTGCTTTGCTGAATAAGTCTCTATAGTCCACCTCTATTTTTTATTGATTTTTGTTTTATTTATGAGGCCCATTTTTATAATTTAGTTCGAGCTCATACTTAGGTCCAGAGTAATGACTTTGAAGCTAGAATGGAAGCATTTGAGTTAGGTGTGCTATTGAGTCTTGGGTGAGTGCTGCAGGGCCTTAGGTGACTGCCTCTTGAGTCTAGGCCAGCGCCAATGTGCCATTAGGCTTCTGTCAAATGTAACCCTTGATTTCGATGTATTTTTGCTATCTTCTTAAAGTTCATGCTTTTGATGCACATAAATAACTTTNTATATATATATATATATATATATATATATATATATATATATATATATATATATATATATATATAATGTTATGTTAAAAACATGTACTAATAATAATACAATATTAATGTTATAATTATCTTTCCAGCACTTTTTGTTTGGACACATCTTCGAGGTGAAGTAAATAACTCCCCTAAGTGAAATAGACGTTCCGGACACACTCGCGCGGATCGTTTCGTCATTTGGGGTCGTTCAAATCACTTTTTCAGCGATCTGAGTAAAAAACTATAATTTGTGTATTTAAAGCCCGCATGTGAAACTGTAGCGCAAAGAACATCTTCCCTAAATGAAATCGACGTTTCAGATGCAATCGTGCAGTTTAATTTGTCGTTTGAGATCACCTAGACAACCTCGTCAATGATCAGATTAAAATGCTTCAAATTTAATTTTCGTCAAAATTTTGGTTCACGATTGATCATTTCAAAATTTTATGTAAGTTTCGATTAATTATGCAACATATAAAGATGTAGGTGACATGAATTGTAATACTTAACGTGTCGACCGTCCGAATCGTGATATTCGTTCGCGAATATACCAAAGTTGTATTGGTGTTCCTGAGGCTTCTAAACCCTATGAGAACTCATCATCGAATCCTCACAAGTTGGTCCTAACCTTCTAAGTGTTGGAGGTTTATGACCAGCTACGTAGCATTTCGAAGACAGCTGGGAGGTGGTTTGAATTTCTATATATGTGGGTTACATCTCTAATCTTCTAGGATAGTCAAAGGGAAAGTCATATGGTTAGATCCTAAGCACTAAGAGGAAAGAAAGACCTCATAAAAAATGAGGTCCACACTACTATATATATATAAAAGAGATTTGGGTGGTATAAACGTAAAAAATAAAGATCTTCAACAAGATAGAAATGAGCCCTTTTATTTTGCCTATGAGAAGTGTGATGACATGTTGCTCGTGAAGGAGAGCCACACACTTCATACTCAAGTTTCACAAATGAAAAAACAAAATCAATCAAGTGTTTGTTGGGCTAACATTAGATCACCCTTGGTGACTCGTTGTTGAGATTCGGTGAAGCATTTCACAAACAATCCTCTAGTTTGGTAAAAGTTCTGAAGGTGTCATTTGATAAACCGACATACCATTCAAAAGCAAATCTGCCCAAACTAGTAAAAAAATGCCAAGAAGTGCATCGTTATTGTTGATGTTGCAACACAATACACGAAACCTGACAATATGTTGTTGAAGGTTTCCATCCCCATCAAACTGTTTGAAATACGGAGGGACAACCCCAGATGATACAGTATATACTCGTATGCCTCGAGGTAGGGTCAATCTCTACGCACTATGGACTACCCTTGCTGAGCTGCTAAGGAGACCTTAACTTTTGCATCTACCAAAGGTTGTAAATGTGAGTCAAAAGGTGTTTGCTCATGTTGTGCAACATCAGAGGAAGTAGCATGAGCATGTCTTGCATGTTTAGACAGAACAACAGGCATCACCAAGCATGTCTCTACCTACATCAAAGGAGAGACTACATCAGACCCAGCCCGGTCACCCTATAACGCAATGATCTGGGCAGTGAGAATTGCTATTCGGCACAGTATAACTGTGATAGTCTCCTGAAAAGCAGGACCCCCTTGATCAATCATGGGGACATCTTGAGCCTCTAGAGACTCGTGATGGTAAGCCACGTCGAGATCAAGTGGTGGGTTATCAGAAGAGGATCTTTTACCATGATTTGTCACTACTATGACACAACAGTTTGTCATCTCAAGATCATGACAGTCCTTATCGGGGAGGTCATCCTCTTGAGGAGGTCGTCGAGAAGATTAGGAAGTTTTCCGGACATGTCATCCCAGGATCGAACTCTGACACACCCTCGGCGATAACCTGAGGTATCTTTAAGCTATGATCAATTGAAGGGAAAAGTTGCTCCCGAATCGGAACACTAGCCTCCAAAATTGGAGAAAAAAACCACAAGAGGGATGACGGTGGAATCCTGCTGGACCCACTATTGGCAGGGGATAGTCCTCTCTTCGATATGAATGAGGGGAGTATCAACGGAGATGCACACCGAATCTCACCTTGCTACAAAAATCACTATGAACAGAATACATATTCAAAGTAAGAGAACAATAAGCAAAATGATCCTTCTTTTTATTATTATCAATATAATGTGGTACAATAAGAGTTGCAACTTGTGCGACTATAGAAGTAATAGTGAATGGAACAGAACCAAGCTTTGAAACATCCCCATCAAGCTCCATATATAGAGCCTCTCAAAACTTTTGTCCAAGCTCAATGACCACAAAGCATAAGTACCTCGGTTTCACAGTGAACCGAAGGGTGGACCGCGGTCTCTTACTATGAGGACGTCGCGGGTGAGGAACATAGACGAGCTGTTCAATGTCTCATTCAAATGTCTCTGAGATCTGAGCTAGAAGTCATGGCAGAATGATGAGCCAATGTCATGATGCTGTGTGCACCTTCTAAAAATTATGGCGAGGTTGTGGTCCACCCAACCAAAAAGAACCACATACTAATTCTCAACCAAGGGAATTAGAGACTCAACTCGGGCCGATACCAAAACAATAAAAGGACCTGCTGTTAGGTGTACAACAACCTATTCCTGGTCCTCCAGACCCTCTTGCTCAGTATCATAGTAAGAGTAGCCTCAAGGGGACCTAGGGCAAAAAACACCATATCTGCAACAAAGACTAAAGTAATTACAATAGTGCTGTAAGAATACTTACCTATCAAAGATTGGAAGAGCCATGAAAACACGGTGGAACAACCTGACAGCCTGGAAAAAAAACTGAGGGGCACTGCGACACTTTACTATCGGGTGTCAGCCTTTTCCTTACAAAAGAGGCAGGCTCGACAAGAGCTACTACTGTGGAGATAGCTCGATGTGCTCGACTCCCCTTTAAAGGGGGAGGACATATAGTAGACGCCTCAGTGGGCATAGGACTACCTATGGTAAACTGTACAGTTGCTCAGAGGAACCAAAGGTTATGACATCCTTAGGAGCACATAAAATGCTCGTGGAGAAGGAGACAGAGTCCCCCTCAACAGTGGCAAACATGACCACCTTGTCGTTCGTCATGTCTGCAAAGCAAAAAGACATGAAGTTCACAAAGTCAGAATGTTCCAAGAAAACTAATCAAAGAAAAATACAATGACATCGATGCACACAAAAATACTGCAACCGAACTATTAAGAGTAAGGGTATAAGAAGGGATGGAATTGCAACAAGTTGCTAACTATAGCACCTGATGCATGAATCTAAAGTCCAAAGTCTAATAGACACAACATGTGACACTATGACAAAAAGGAAGCTATGTCACTAGACAAAAAGGTGCACTACTCCTAGCAACTCCACAAGTCTGTGACTCGCTGGGACCTGTAGAATAGGCAAACATAACTCCGTAGGTAGAAAAAGAGAATCTTCCTCACAAAATTTGCTAATCTTGCGAATACACTAGAATTTGCAAGAGGCGAGCAAAACTATCATGTTGAAGAGAAATCTTCATCCTCAACGGAGTAACTATTCTATTTTCGTTCTTTTTTGTTTTTTATTCTTAAAGGAGTCATTAATTTGTCCATCATCGTATGCTTCACTTTTTTTGAATAAATCTCTCTTTCGAACCATATGAATGATCATAAGAAAAGAGGAAGTGGAATAGACAGACATACGAACAAGAGAAAGAATAAAGAGAGTCTACGTGCGATGAACCTCACAAGGATATGTCAAGTATGTCTGCCTAAATAAGATTGGGCGGAAGCACCTTGAACCACTATCTATGAAATAATACTTATATAGACTGCACATAGCTAAAGATTCAGGTGTATTTTTCTATTCTTGGGTCTAGAGTGCTCCCAAAAGGATGTGTCACACTTGGTTAATTACATCTTGGTGGTTTCCTAAGAATACTCTTAATTCAAAGGAATTTTGATTACATTAGTATTGACGACTAACACAGGCACACAAAAAAGTTAAAGACTCGACCTGCATGAAATTAATGTTAGCGGGAAGGTCAACGAACATGCGACATATAGTGAGTTGTGCCTTTTATATGAGGGAGATAAATGACATATGCAAGCAAAATGTTAGAAATCATTACGTGGTCCCCCTTCATGGTACTTGTGCGTGTGCATATGTATAGGCACAACTTTCTGTGGAAGGATGCTTAATATACTATCATGCATATCAAGCACACGGGCACACAAAAAAGCACAAAAATGAGGCATGCCAAGCACAAGCAAACCAATAAAGAATAATAGATAGAGGCTCCAAACAAACTATCTAACATCTTGAATTCTAGCTTAACACACCATCTAATGTGAAGTATCCTAACTAGTATCAAATGCAGGATAAGTCTTCTGATGCATATGACTTTGACAGGGTCGCGCATCGACCCGGTCCTAAGGATCTAAGAGATTTAATCCAAGATGGATTTTTGAAAAGAGTTGGCCTTATACACGACCTTGTTTGTTACATGCATAATTTCAAAATTATGGCAAATGTAGTTAGATCCATTAAATATGAGTATGTGACATGCAATATAACACAAGTTAGATCCATTGAATCCTTAGCACAGTCATACTTGTGTCGATCCTGGTGTTTTAATTTGCATTGCTCACCGGGATCGACCATACAAGCAATGTTCAAACATTACCAGCAAGCTTTAGAGGTTGAATTAATGAAAAGAATAAAAATATTAAAAGTGTTTCAGGTATTCTATACAAAGTTTAGGGAGTTGTATATGTCTTTTTCTTAAATGCCTTGCTTGACAAAATAAAAATGTTTTAACAAATAATTATATATGATGTTGGTTAAAAACACATGAACATAATAATCAGGACTTCATAGTGTAAAGCCCCCTCCACATTCTTTGGGGCCCCTGCTATCTAACTGGTGAGCTCACTAAGGAGTGAACGAGTCTGCTTTGCTTAATAAGTCTCTATAGTCCACTTCTATTTTCTATTGATTTTTGTTTTATTTATGAGGTCCATTTTTATAATTTAGTTCGAGCTCATACTTAGGTCCAAAGTAATGACTTTGAAGCTAGAATGGAAGCATTTGAGTTAGGTGTGCTATTGAGTCTTGGGTGAGTGCTGTAGGGCCTTAGGTGACTGCCTCTTGAGTCTAGGCGAGTGCCAATGTGCCATTAGGCCTTTGTCAAATGTAACCCGTGATTTCGATGTATTTTTGCTATCTTCTTAAAGTTCATGCTTTTGATGCACATAAATAACTTGATACAATATAGCTACAATGTTTCTATATTTTTATCAATTAATACTCAAAAAGTAATTTTAAGAAGGAAGATTTATATGTAATCTCCTAATTCCTATGAATTTACATATTTAACCCTCAAATTTAAATTCTTATAAATATACATAGCATCTTATTTATGCATGAAAATGTGTATTTCACATTTTAAAAGTTAAAATAATGATATTTTTGATGTGATATGAGATTTGGGTGGCATAAATATAAAGATTCAAATTTAGACGTTAGATATGTACTTGGAAATGTTGCTAAATTTTTTTTTCGAATTATGTAAATTTAAATAAATTCAAAAGAAAGACAAATTCAAATAAATATAAAAAAAATTTATATGATAACTACCAGCATAATTAGAACTACATTCGCACCGGCATTCCGAGCGCTCGATCGTTGGGACCTAAATACGTGGAACTCCGTGGGAACAGACGCGGGCTATTGGAAGACATTTTTTTTTAATCTCTCTCTAGGAAGTTTTGACTGTCGATGCCCAAAATTCTGGAATTTACCATTTCATTTCTTGTCCGGCGAGCAACTTGGCTCGAATGCTATGGCGCCTCACGGATGATATATCCTTGGGAGCCAAAACGGAAACGACGTGCTCTGAAGGAGAAGCTGTTCACAAAGCTCTCGAACTCCCAATTCTCTTATCACTCGTAACCCTAACCGCACTTCGATATCTACATAGCTGCGCCAATGGAGAAGGAGATAAGATTGCTCTCTCAAGTTGCTGCGAACCATCTTTTTCTCGGGCAGTTCGAAGCCCTTAGAGCCAACCTGCTCAGCCTCAAGAAGCGAAAGCCGGTGCTGGCTTTGGAGATCCTCCGAAAGATCATATCAGAAGGAGGAAGAATCGATGGCATCCTGTGGTCGAGTACAGCTATGTCTTCCTCGGATCTTGCATGGCTCTGCATCCTCGAGCTCCCCAACTTCGACAGAACAACCTCAGTCTGGAGCTTCGATGCGGAGCTTCTACGTTTGAAGGCGGAGTTCATTCTCCTCATAGAAATAATCTCTTCCACAGCGTTGGGAAGCTCACACCGTTGGCCCTCCGACGCAGAAGATGGATTTATAGGGCATATTTCTGAAAGGGACAGAGAATCTTTAGATATTATGAAAAAATGGATGCATTTGGGTTTGAGAAGATTGAAGAGTGAGGCTGACTACGGCTCTCTGTCATCCGATGAAGTTGCTCAGACCAGACAGGTTGATTTGAACTGCTTGTGGAAGATATTTCTCGACAATGCTGATATTTTTAGCTCTCTTTGCTGGAACATTCAGAGACAACTTCACTGGTTTAAAGCTTATGAGCCACAATTGGCAATTAGTGTGAGAACTGAAGATGATCACTGTCTAACTTCATCCCAACAGGAGGTGGATACTCTTTCTGGGATACAAAAAGAAGTTCAGATGGCACATTTGGCTGCCTTAAGGGAAGATGCAAAAACAGGCGACATACTTGAAACTTTCTACCATATTCGGTTTCTTCATCTGGATTATGGTATACCAGAGACTGAGTACAAGTAAGTCTTTTGTTCACCCACCCCTCCTTAATAAAGAAATGTGTTTTTGCCACGGATAATGTAGCCTATTGTTTTTCTGCAAGCCGTTGAACTGCAGATGTCAAAATAAGTTGTCTGTGTGTGTCATTAGACTTGGGACAACCCTTTTATTGTGTTCATCCATATTTTACATTCATTGTTATTTGTTATCATCTGCATTTTACTTTAGCTAAATCTATACTGATAACTTATAACAATTGTGATTGATTCTATTCTTCCTTTTTTTTCGGAGCAATTCTGTTGATTTTCAAAATTATTTGTAATTATTTTATTGATATGAAAATGTGGTATGATTACCCTTACATAAATCTTAGAATAGGAAATAAAAGAAAAATGAAATAGCATGAAAGGAAACTTTTATCTCTAATTAATTAATTCATAATAATAAAAAAATGACATAAAATAAGAAAGCCTAAAACAGGAAGATAAATAAATCCAATCCAAGGATATAAATCTAATCATCATAACTTTTAACAAGAATAATTATTTCTTAATATAACTTTTAATACTCTCCCTCAAATTGAAATATGGTTGACAATGTTTAATTTGGATTTGAAAATATCAAACAACCGGCGAAGAAGATTCTTTGTGAGGTAGAACTTGAAGTCTTCATCCTGTACTGATTAATCAACCACAAGAGCATTTAGAGATATTTTAGTTGGCTGCGATTGCTTTTGACTGCAATTACTACAGTGTTTGAAGGAAGACGAAAGACTTTTACATGCAATGCTGCAGGGAAGTAGAAAACCTACAAGAAAGATGTAGGGCATGGTTTATAAGGAAAAAAACTTCAGAGAGGTGTCTACTGTAGGAAAAAGCTACGGAGGAGGGCGTAGTGTAGGAAAAAGCTTTGGAAGAGAGTCTGATGTAAGAAAAATCTCTAAGGGCGGTCTGTTGCAAGAAAAAGCTTCGGAGGAAGGCCCGCAATAGGGAAAAGCTCCAGAGGATGGCTAGTTGCAGGGAAAATCTCTGGAGGAAGGTTTGTTGCAGGTAAAAAGCTCCGAAGGTAGGGTTGCGGTAGGAAAAAGTTTTGGAAAAGAGTCTGCTGCATAATAAAATTTCATAAGAGGGTCTGCTTTAGGTGAAAAAGAAATAGCACCTGACAGTGATTTTCCTTCTTGAGTTTCCAAGCATGCACCGCTGCCTGTTGAGATGTGGCTCATCTTAACGAAAAGCTCAACTCTCTCCACGACGGTGACTTGTCGCCATCACTGATGATGTTTGTGACTTCTTTTCCACTACGCTCGACCAATTTCTAGGTGTCGACATCTGTTCTAAAAGCGAACATCTCAAACACAAAGACACCCATGGGCCCATTCCAAATAATGGTGCTAGTGTGCGTTGAATGTCTCAGTGGAATATGGTCCAATGTCAGGGCCCATCCAACCATCAGGGACGACAGATGCTGGCACTATCTTTTTGTCAATATCAACTGCAACTTGTCTACCACAATGACATTAGAGGGTGCCAGGAGTTTCATTTCTTTCAGTTTTGCCTTCTTAATAAGAGCTATTACTAGACTGAGTTTGTCTTTCTCAACAAGTCCTTGTGCCTTGTACAATGTGAAAATCATTCCTCCTCCAAGAAGAAGGATATAAACTCTCTCTAAGAGCGACTCCATCACCCCAATTTTTGCTGAAACTTTTGAACCACCAAGAATGGCCACTTTGGATTTGCAGCAACCTGGACAGGATAGTCAAGTTCCTTCTGCATGAGGAAGTCGACAACAATGGGTTTTAATTACTTTGTAACACCCTCTATTGAAGCATGAGCTCTGTGAGCAATTCCAAAGGCATCATAACATAAAGATAAACCAGAGAATCATGTTTCTTTGCAAACTTTGGATCAGTTTTCTCTTCTTCCTTATATAATTTTACATTCTCAAGGAGGACGATACCTCCATCAGGTAACACAACGACGATTTTCTCCATTTCCTCGCCAAAGGAATCATTGTCGATATCAACGTTAACTCCATGAAGTTCTGATATCCTAGGCATGAGAAGCTTCAAACTGTATGTCAGAGTCACCTTTTAGGGCGGCCTAGATGACTGCAGAGAATGACCTTGGCTCTNTTTTAGTTGGCTGCGATTGCTTTTGACTGCAATTACTACAGTGTTTGAAGGAAGACGAAAGACTTTTACATGTAATGCTGCAGGGAAGTAGACAACCTACAGGAAAAGATGTAGGGCATGATTTACAAGAAAAAAAACTCCAGAGAGGTGTCTACTGTAGGAAAAAGCTACGGAGGAGGGCTAAAAAGCTTTGGAAGAGAGTCTGATGTAAGAAAAATCTCTAAGGGCGGTCTGTTGCAAGAAAAAAGCTTTGGAGGAAGGCCTGCAACAAGGAAAAGCTCCAGAGGATGGCTAGTTGCAGGGAAAATCTCTGGAGGAAGGTTTGTTGCAGGTAAAAAGCTCCGGAGGTAGGGTTGCGGTAGGAAAAAGTTTCGGAAAAGAGTCTGCTGCATAATAAAATTTCATAAGAGGCTCTGCTGTAGGTGAAAAAGAAATAACACCTGGCAGTGATTTTCCTTCTTGAGTTTCCAAGCATGCACCGCTGCCTGTTGAGATGTGGCTCATCTTAACGAAAAGCTCAACTCTCTCCACGACGGTGACTTGTCGCCATCGCTGATGATGGTTGTGACTTCTTTTCCACTACGCTCGACCAATTTCTAGGTGTTGACATCTGTTCTAAAAGCGAACATCTCAAACTCAAAGACACCCATGGGCCCATTCCAGATAATGGTGCTAGTGTGCGTTGAATGTCTCAGTGGAATATGGTCCAATGTCAGGGCCCATCCAACCATCAGGGACGACAGATGCTGGCACAATCTTTTTGTCAACATCAGCTGCAAACTTGTCTACCACAATGACATTAGAGGGTGTCAGGAGTTTCAGTTCTTTCAGTTTTGCCTTCTCAATAAGAGCTATTACTAGACCGAGTTTGTCTTTCTCAACAAGTCCTTGTGCCTTGTACAATGTGAAAATCATTCCTCCTCCAAGAAGAAGGATATAAACTCTCTCTAAGAGCGACTCCATCTCCCCAATTTTTGCTGAAACTTTTGAACCACCAAGAATGGCCACTTTGGATTTGCAACAACCTGGACAAGATAGTCAAGTTCCTTCTGCATGAGGAAGTCGACAACAATTGGTTTTAATTACTTTGTAACACCCTCTGTTGAAGCATGAGCTCTGCGAGCAATTCCGAAGGCATCATAACATAAAGATAAACTAGAGAATCATGTTTCTTGGCAAACTTTGGATCATTCTTCTCTTCTTCCTTATATAATTTTACATTCTCAAGGAGGACGACACCTCCATCAGGTAACACCACGACGATTTTCTCCATTTCCTCGCCGAAGGAATCATTGTCGATATCAACGTTAACTCCATGAAGTTCTGATATCCTAGGCATGAGAAGCTTCAAACTGTATGTTAGAGTCACCTTTTAGGGCGGCCTCGATGACTGCTGAGAATGACCTTGGCTCCGTGCCCTCTCGAGTAATGGAAGGTGGGAACGACAACCCGAATCCTGGTTTTGTTGGTGATCTTGAGGCTGTCATCGGGAGGAACGTTCAAATCTACCCTATCGAACACTGTCTTCTCTATCAGATCTGCGCTCTTCAGATCGCTAACACTCCTCTTGGTTGCCATTATTAACTCTCTAAAACATGAATCCAACTAGAAGAACATAGAGAAGTAAATTAAGGCTTGGGCTGCAGGAATTTTAGCGTCGACAAGAAGGAGATCCAGATGTAGTGGAAAGACTGCAGGAAGATGCATCTCTATTAAGGAAGCCTGCAGGAATTTGCGGCATGCAGGAAGTTTTCCAGTGGGCAGAGAGGATTTCATGCTGCTTGAGGGAATTTCGACGGCAGGAAAGGTTGCAGGAAGAATTTGAGGGGCGGGAAATGTTGCAGGTGGAAATTCCAGCAATGGAAAAAAACTGAAAAAGAGGAAGGGCCTGTAGCACGACAAAGATTATCGACTGCTNTTGAGGGAATTTCGACGGCAGGAAAGGTTGCAGGAAGAATTTGAGGGGCGGGAAATGTTGCAGGTGGAAATTTCAGCAATGGAAAAAACTGAAAAAGAGGATGAAGGGCCTGTAGCACGACAAAGATTATCAACTGCAGGGATGTGGGAGACTCTAGAATTTGTTTCAAGGCTTTGATATCATGTTGATTTTCAGAATTATGTAAAATTATTTTATTGATATGAAAATGAGTATAAATACTTTTACGTGAATCCTAGAATAAAAATGTCACGAAAAAGAAAATAAAATTAAAGGAAAGATATAATGCTTATATCTCCAATTAATTAATTTATAGTAATTATTTGGAGATAAAGAAAACAACATAAAATAGAAAAGCCTAAAATAAGAAAGGAAGTAAATCTAATTCAAGGAAATAAATCTAGTATTCATAACTTTTAACAAGAAGAAANTGGAGATAAAGAAAACAACATAAAATAGAAAAGCCTAAAATAAGAAAGGAAGTAAATCTAATCCAAGGAAATAAATCTAGTATTCATAACTTTTAACAAGAATAAATTTTTTCCTAATATAATTTTTAACAAATTCTGTTGGTGCCATATGGGTATTTTCATTATATGTTGTACATGTAGCAAAACATGGCAACTATTTGTTATTGCCTTCAAGTGTTTATTGACTTGATCCACATTTTGTCTTTACTATGGCCGTGTTTTCCACCTTTAATTTACTTTCTTTCTTTGATCAATTTTAAATACTAGTATCCATTGTTGCTCATGTTGGTGGTTGAAGTAGTGTTTGATCTATGATTCTAGTGATGGGGTATATCTTGGTGTGAAACAACATTATAGGCTTTCNTTGAAGTAGTGTTTGATCTATGATTCTAGTGATGGGGTATTTCTTGGTGTGAAACAACATTATAGGCTTTGTTGCAATGTATTTGAATCATGGTATGTGCTATGCATGTTTGCAAATTTTCTTCTTGGAAGTCCTCGCCCAAAAAAAAATAAAAAATAGATAGTGATTTTGTAAATTTGGATTTCATCNGTTTGCAAATTTTCTTCTTGGAAGTCCTCTCCCAAAAAACTAAAAAATAGATAGTGATTTTGTAAATTTGGATTTCATAATGTCAGGAGTGTGAAATCAATGGTATCAAAGTTGAGTATGATACATTGGTCGGCAAATATTTTTAAATCAAAAGTTTAAGCCTATAATTGAGGGACAAACTCATGTATTTCTTTATTAAAATAACATTTACTTAATTAAAATAATTTCATCTATGTAATGTGGGACCAAATCTTATGCTATAATTATCTTGGCAATCTTATCCTCGGTTGACCATACTAAACATCAATAATCACTCCCCTTTAAACATAAAAAATTCAAATTATCATCTTGTATCATCATTGAGAGTTCATTCAACCATGTCTTGAACTTTGCTTCACCACGATTGGAATTCTATAAACCCATCAAAGCCATAAAATGTTGAAAACAATCATTCCAAGCAAAAACTTTAGCTCTAATACAACTTTTGGGGGAATGGATCAAAGAGGGACCGAAGATTGGCCCAATACATTACTGATAAACTCCATTTTACCCGTTAGCTCACTACTTAATAGTGAGAGCCGAACATAGTATTGACATTCCAAACATTTTTTTTTCACTAATTTGATGCCACTAATCCTAAGACTCTCACATGCTTTAAAAAATCAAAATATAACAAACCTATGAGTGCAATTTTAAGGTTGATTCAAGGCCGTACTTCATAGGATATCCACTATTTGCATATCAATGACCAACTTGTCTTTATTTGTAATTTATGGTTTGTCACTCATTTATTTTTTTTCATTAATTCTTATTATGCCAATTTTATGTGATATTGTTTTATTTTNTTTGTAATTTATGGTTTGTCATTCATTTATTTTTTTTCATTAATTCTTATTATGCCAATTTTATGTGATATTATTTTATTTCATCTTGAGTTGTGTCTTTATTTTTGCTAAGGGGCTGTTTAGGATTATGTCGCTTTTTATATTTATTTTTGTTATTACTTTTATTTTAAAAAAAAGTATTTTTCATATGTTTTTATTTCTTTTTTAAGAACAAATCAACTTATTTTTAAAAACACCCAAAATATTTAAAGGTTAATTTGATTGTTTTTAAAAACAACTGAACATATAATTAGTTCTTTTTAAATTAAAACATAAAAAAAATAAATAAAGAAATTGGAACAAAAAAAAATAAAGTGATTGCAAACTATGCCCCTATATTACCTATTTTTTTNAATCAACTTATTTTTAAAAACACCCAAAATATTTAAAGGTTAATTTGATTGTTTTTAAAAACAACTGAACATTTAATTAGTTCTTTTTAAATTAAAACATAAAAAAATAAATAAAGAAATTGGAAAACAAAAAAAAAATAAAGTGATTGCAAACTATGGCCCTACATTACCTATTTTTTTAAGTAGTGCTTTGAGTAATTTAACTAAGAATGCTGGAAATATTATTCAAAAATGAGTGTCTAAGATGCTTGTCTGTACGATGGTTGTTTTCTTATTTCCTTGCTTGGTTTCCATCTCAAGATCTTTGCTTACGTGCTCAACTATCTCTAGCTATGATGTGAGATTTTGCTTATTCCCTTCTCCGTCTTTTGCCTTCTCTTTATGCATTTTCTTATATTATTCTTTTATTACAATCAAGAAAGTTTAAGACAAGTTTCCATTTTGCTCAAAATCACTAGGAAAAAGACCCACTTTGAAGTTCAAATATATGAAAACCATGTGCAACGAAATCCATGCTAACATTCAATTAAACATTTAAAACTAATTGCAAGGAATTGTAACTTGATTATTGATTAAGGATCTCCATTTAGAAAAAAAGTGTACATGTATGTTTATTGCTATCAAGCTGAGTTTGACAGGGTTTAGCTTACCTAGAAATTTAAAACATCGTGTCTAGGTTGACTCAAAATTAAAGTCGATTTGGGTTGAGTTGATCTGGAACTAATATGGTGCTGACTCAAAATTGAAGTTGTACTAGTAATTTAAGATTTTGTTTAAAGTCACCCCCATTTAAATTATACTAAAAGTCAGCAAAACAGGAATAAATCCTGAAATCTCTAAAAGTACTAGAAATTATCTATTTTTTTCTTGCATAACATCAGCTCTATCACCTAAAGGTTTAAATAGTTTGCTCACCCTACATACAGGTCGAACTCATCGATTGTTTTGAATTTTTAACTTCTTTGCTTCACAATGATAGAAATTCTCCTGCTTAGGATGCAACACAAGAAAGTAAAAAGAAAAAAAGTTAATTAAACACTCTTCTTGAGTGTACTCTTTTCTATAGTAGGAAGAAATAAGTTGAAATTATAATACTCCGTTTGCAACATCTTTTCTCTTAAATTTTGAAGGTACACATTTAGGCATTCATTTCTAAATTGAATTTCATGAAATATAGCATGACATTTATGCCTGAAAGATAAAAGAACATTCATTAATACAACTAGATAAAGTAATGCAAAGATATATATGGATACAGCTTATAGGCATAAAAGAATATTTGGCAAAAAAAATTAAGGCATTTGCTGATCTTGTTTGTAATCATTCATGCAAATATATTAGGCCCAATCCCTATGTATGCATTTATATTGTTCATTATATAGTTCGCTTTTCTCTTATTTATATTGTTCATCNTGGAGATAAAGAAAACAACATAAAATAGAAAAGCCTAAAATAAGAAAGGAAGTAAATCTAATCCAAGGAAATCAATCTAGTATTCATAACTTTTAACAAGAATAAATTTTTTCCTAATATAATATTTAACAAATTTTGTTGGTGCAATATGGGTATTTTCATTATATGTTGTACATGTAGCAAAACATGGCAACTATTTGTTATTGCCTTCAAGTGTTTATTGACTTGATCCACATTTTGTCTTTACTATTTATTCTTTACTATGGCCGTGTTTTCCACCTTTAATTTACTTTCTTTCTTTGATCAATTTTAAATACTAGTATCAATTGTTGCTCATGTTGATGGTTGAAGTAGTGTTTGATCTATGATTCTAGTGATGGGGTATTTCTTGGTGTGAAACAACATTATAGGCTTTGTGCTATGCATGCATTTGAATCATGGTATGTGCTTGCATGCATTTGATCTATGATTCTAGTGATGGGGCATTTGAATCATGGTATGTGCTATGCATGTTTGCAAATTTTCTTCTTGGAAGTCCTCTCCCAAAAAACTAAAAAATAGATAGTGATTTTGTAAATTTGGACTTCATCATGTCAGGAGTGTGAAATCAATGGTATCAAAGTTGAGTATGATACATTGGTCCGCAAATATTTTTAAATTAAAAGTTTAAGCCTATAATTGAGGGACAAACTCATGTATTTCTTTATTAAAATAATATTTACTTAATTAAAATAATTTCATCTATGTAATGTGGGACCAAATCTTATGCTATAATTTTCTTGGCAATCTTATCCTCGGTTGACCATCCTAAACATCAATAGTCACTCCCCTTTAAACATAAAAATTTCAAATTATCATCTTGTATCATCATTGAGAGTTTATTCAACCATGTCTTGAACTTTGCTTCACCACGATTGAAATCCTATAAACCCATCGAAGCCATAAAATGTTGAAAAAAATCTATCCAAGCAAAGACTTAAGCTTTAATACAACATTTGGGGGAATGGATCAAAGAGGGACCAAAGATTGGCCCAATACATTACTGATAAACTCCATTTTACCCGTTAGCTCACTACTTAATAGTGAGAGCCGAACATAGTATTGACATTCCAAACATTTTTTTTTCACTAATTTGATGCCACTAATCCTAAGACTCACATGCTTTAAAAAATCAAAATATAACAAACCTATGAGTGCAATTTTAAGGTTGATTCAAGGCCGTACTTCATAGAATATCCACTATTTGCATATCAATGATGTCTTTATTTGTAATTTATGGTTTGTCATTCATTTATTTTTTTTCATTAATTCTTATTATGCCAATTTTATGTGATATTGTTTTATTTGATCTTGAGTTGTGTCTTTATTTTTGCTAAGGGGCTGTTTAGGATTACGTCGTTTTTTATATTTATTTTTGTTTTTACTTTTATTTAAAAAAAAGTATTTTTCATATGTTTTTATTTCTTTTTTAAGAACAAATCAACTTATTTTTAAAAACACCCAAAATATTTAAAGGTTAATTTGATTGTTTTTAAAAACAACTAAACAAATAATTAGTTCTTTTTAAATTAAAACATAAAAAAAAATAAATAAAGAAATTGGAAAAAAAAAAAAAAAAGTGATTGCAAACTATGCCCCTAAATTACCTATTTTTTAAAGTAGTGCTTTGAGTAATTTAACTAATAATGCTGGAAATATTATTCAAAAATGAGTGTCTAAGATGCTTGTCTGTACGATGGCTGTTTTCTCTTTTCCTTGCTTGGTTTTTGTCTCAAGATCTTTGCTTACGTGCTCGACTATCTCTAGCTATGATGTGTGATTTTGCTTATTCCCTTCTCCGTCTTTTGCCTTCTCTTTATGCATTTTCTTATATTATTCTTTTATTACAATCAAGAAAGTCTAAGACAAGTTTCCATTTTGCTCAAAATCACTGGGAAAAGGACCCACTTTGAAGTTCAAATATATGAAAACCATGTGCAACGAAATCCATGCTAACGTTCAACTAAACATTTAAAACTAATTGCAAGGAATTGTAACTGGATTATTGATTAAGGATCTCCATTTAGAAAAAAAGTGTACATGTATGTTTTTTGCTATCAAGCTGAGTTTGATAGGGTTTAGCTTACCTAGAAATTTAAAACATCGTGTCTAGATTGACTCAAAATTAAAGTCGATTTGGGTTGAGTTGATTTGGAACTAATATTGTGCTGACTCAAAATTGAAGTTGTACTAGTAATTTAAGATTTTGTTTAAAGTCACCCCCATTTAAATTATACTAAAAATTTAGCAAAACTGGAATAAATCCTGAAATCTCTAAAAGTACTAGAAATTATCTATTTTTTTCTTGCATAACATCAGCTCTATCACCTAAAGGTTTAAATAGTTTGCTCACCCTGCATACAGGTGGAACTCATCGATTGTTTTGAATTTTTAACTTCTTTGCTTCACAGTGATAGAAATTCTCCTGCTTAGGATGCAACACAAGAAAGTAAAAAGAAAAAAAAATTAATTAAACACTCTTCTTGAGTGTACTCTTTTCTATAGTAGGAAGAAATAAGTTGAAATTATAATACTCCGTTTGCAACATCTTTTCTCTTAAATTTTGAAGGTACACATTTAGGCATTCATTTCTAAATTGAATTTCATGAATTATAGCATGACATTTATGCCTGAAAGATAAAAGAAAATTCATTAATACAACTAGATAAAGTAATGCAAAGATATATATAGATACAGCTTATAGGCATAAAAGAATATTTGGCAAAAAAAATTAAGGCATTTGCTGATCTTGTTTGTAATCATCCATGCAAATATATTAGGCCCAATCCCTATGTATGCATTTATATTGTTCATTATATAGTTAGCTTTTCTCTTATTTATATTGTTCATTATCTAGTTAGCCATCCGTAGGAACAAATAAGTAGTAGTTCTCCTGCTTAGGATGTAACATGAAATTATGGCCATAATTTCATGTCTGAATTCAAGATTTTCTTTAGAAATATCTTCTTCTGCAGGAATAATTGCATTTTTGTAGTACTTCATGTTTGAATTGCTGTTTTAATTGCATTTTTGTAGATCAAATTTGCAAGATGTCATCAGGAAGGTTTGGTCGCAAAATTTAAATTATGGTGAAGATTGGAAGAAGTCACGCGATAAAATGGCATTGCTATATGTCGAAGCTTTATCATCAAATTGCATCGAACTTGTGAATTTAATTCAGGTGATGAATATGGAAGATCATATTATCGATTTAATTTCAAGCTTTGTTTCCTTTAATCGTATTGTAGTAAAATTTCTGTACCTTTTTTTTGCAATTTTTCTGCTCTCATATAGTACTTTTTTGTAATGTTTTATTAAAACTTTAATTTATATGGTTTCATTCACGAGTTTCTACAATTAAATGTGTGAATGATCACATGACTGCTTTGGAAAGATTATTCAACTTTTTAATAATTCTTGTTAGGGAACTGATCGATTTTGAAATCATCTGAATTCAATCCACCCCTAAAGACTTGAATATCTGCTTTCTTCCCATTTGCCATGATACCTCCTTGGTTCCATTTATTGGAAACATTTAATAATTTGTTATCTTTGGATGATTTTTAGAACACTTGACCCAAAGGTTTTTTTTCACTTCGCATTCTTCTTGATTGCGTTTGAATTTGCTGGTGTGTTTCATGGTCCATTGCTTTCATGCTGCAAGTAATTGCAAAAATTGTTGAATTTCCTATTGTAAGCCTTTCATGACCTCTTGCGCTTGACTCCAACAAATTATCTTAGTTGGCATCCAACCTTAGGGCTCTTTTAAGACTTGATACTGATAGGTGAGCAAGCACTACGCGTTTCAATTCTAAATGTTTACAATAGCTAATGAATAATATTTGATTTTTTAACTCTGAAACTAACTACAAGAGGCTTAAAAATAGAATTTAAAACAATTCAAGATCCATGTTTTTACCAAGAATTGCCACCATAAGAATAGTTTCAGGACTATCAATTTTAGCAAGCCAGATATTCTTAGTGATGCTTCAGGTTAAACAATACCTGATCCAATGTTACTGTTTGACCAAATGCTATTGCCCAATTCTGTCCTTCTGAAGCAACCTGCATCTATTGGCGAACCAGATTTTTTTGAAGGGTAATGGTCACCGGTTCCCATCCTGTGCCACATTGGTTGCCTTGTTTTAGGGCTTACAGCTTGGACCTTCTTGAAGCCTTGTTCCCCTCATTTAAAACCTATGAGAAAAGAAAAGGACAACCAGCATATCACTATGAGAAAAAATAAGTATAATTGACTGGACGCGTGACAGAACAAAGAATCTAGTGACTGGTTTAGCATTCTACACTGAATTCCTTTTTAATAGCAGTTCACAAATTCTTTTTCCTAGTTGCTTTTATTCCGAGCCCTTACTTCTGCTTGAATTTTCCTTGCAATAATTTGTTTCTGCGGTCACTAGAAACTCGTAAACATAATTCTTGATTGGATGTCTGTTTGCCCTTCTAGATTAGAAATCCAGCAGGTGTTTCTGGTTCGGAATCCTTTCCGTTCAATCAACGTGGTGGTTCCATTCTCCTTCCAAATTCGCAGGACCTTCAAGAACCTGCAAGAAAATAGAGAAAAACACAAGTACATACAACTATTGTTGTAGATTTCCTTCAATTCTTTGAAGACAACTGCTGATCTTTTTTTGTTTTTGACTGGATCCCATTCTTGCTTATATTCTGTGTTGTAGTCTCAGGAGGGCTTCTTGCACTAGCCGAGCTTGGATAGCGACCAGATATAGTGTCTGTGCTCCGACATCGATTTTGGTGTGTCCCGGATTCCATAAACAACACCTCTTCTGTGCTTCTCTTCGAAAATGTGAAATCCTCCCCATATGAGAGCATAGTTCGAAAGAAAACTCAACCAAAAACTGGTTTTCTTTTTAAGAGAAGGGTTATGAGTAGGTTAACACCCTAAATAACACACTCCTAATTGCAAAACTAACCTACTAAAGAAAGAGAAGTAAATTAGTCTATTAATTAAAATTAGTTAAAAAAGATCCNTCTCTTCGAAAATGTGAAATCCTCCCCATATGAGAGCATAGTTCGAAAGAAAACTCAACCAAAAACTGGTTTCTTTTTAAGAGAAGGGTTATGAGTAGGCTAACACCCTAAATAACACACTCTTAATTGCAAAATTAACCTACTAAAGAAAGAGAAGTAAATTAGTCTATTAATTAGAATTAGTTAAAAAAGACCCTTATAGATTAATTGCAATTAATAACCATGTTAATGATAGTTGGGAGTGCTGCAGTATGCAAACATATTATTTTCTCAGAAGAGAAACAGTTTAGATTGAGTACTAATCCAATCCGGGGTATAGTGGTGAGATGTTGAGTGGTTGGACCTTGGGAAGATACTTGATTTTTTCTTAACTATGATCAAATGAGTGATTTGTCTTTTGACAATGCTGTTAAGGTGGAAAAGAGTTGATTATGAGCTCCTCCATGTTCAGCAACTCTACCACCACAACATTGATTACCTCAACCTTCTCGTGTGCTAGCAGCAAGAATGATTTGTTCATGATCAAAATAAGATAGATCAGTAAGCTTGGTGATCTCAAGAATGAATGAGAGCTGCGGTGATATTTGAAACAACAGAGTTAACCAATAATTGAATTCAAATAGATTAGAAACATGGATGGAGACTAGAGGTGAAATTGGCAACATGAAAATTTTTATTTTGGTTTTGCCAACTATTGGGATAATCGTAAATGAAAGATATTAAATAAGTTCATTCTCTTTTCCTTTCAAGGTACCATCATAATCTTAAAGGATTTGTTGCTCTTTTATGAATAGAAGATGCCGTAGTAGAGAGTACGGATTGGAAAAAAATCCAATTAGTACCTTTTTGGTAGTCTTCTAAAACATAACAGTGAAATCAATCATACGTTAGAAAATTTAGCATTTATCTGGAAATATTTTGATCATGTGCNTTTCAAGGTACCATCATAATCTTAAAGGATTTGTTGCTCTTTTATGAATAGAAGATGCCGTAGTAGAGAGTATGGAATGGAAAAAAAATCCAATTAGTACCTTTTTGGTAGTCTTCTAAAACATAACAGTGAAATCAATCATACGTTAGAAAATTTAGCATTTATGTGGAAATATTTCGATCATGTGCTCCTCAATGTCTAGCACTTCTCCCACCACAACATTGATTTCCCCAAAAATCACTTGTGCTAATAACAAGGGTGATTTGTTTGTGAGCAAAAGAAGATAGAACAGTAAGCTTAGCGATCTTTAGAATGAAAGAGAGGTGTGGAAATATTTGGAACAATAGAGTTAACCAATAACTGAACTCAAATAAGCTAGAAAGATGGATGGAGACTGTAGGTAAAATTGGCTTGTTGAAAATTTTTATTTTTGTTTTGTCAATAAGTAAGATAATGATAAATGAAAGATATTGAATAAATTCATTCTATTTTACTTTCAAGGTACCGTCATAATCTTAAAATATTTGTTTCTCTGTTGTGAATAGAAGATACTATGGTAGAGTGTATCAACCTAAGGTGTCGTTGCCTTCAATGAATATGGAATGAAAAAAATCCAACATCTTTTTGTTAGTTTACTAAAACATAACAGTGAAATCAATTATCTCCACCACAACAATGATTACGCCAACGACCTCTTGTGCTATAAGTGATTAGTTTGTGATAAAAAAAGATAGAGCAACAAGCTTAGTGATTTTAAGAATGAGTGAGAGTGGCATGGAGATATTTGACACAATAGAGTCAACCATTAATTGAACTCACATAGATTATAGAGATCGATCGACACTAGAGAGGTAAAATTGGCAATGTAAAGATTTTTATTTTTGTTCTACCAACTAGTGGAATGTTGGATCATGGTAAATGAAAGATTTTAAAGAAACTCATTCTATTTGCCTTTCAAGGTACCATTGTAATCGTAAAAGATTTGTTGCTCTGTTGTGAATAGAAGATGCCATTGTAAAGAGTATCAACATGGGGTGTTGCTGTCTTCATAAAATATGAAATGAAAAAAATCTAATATATTTTTGGTTGTCTCCTAAAACATGAAGGTTAAATCAGTCTTATGGTAGACGTTGTTAAGCCTTTATGTGAGAATTACATAGCAAAATGTTTGCCACTTCTTAACTTTGATGGTATTTATTGGTTTGGGATCTAGAGAACCTTGATGAAGAAGTTTGTCACGAGTCAATAAGAAAACAAATGTCTCGGTTCTACGAGAGATAATTGGTGCCATTGATTGTAGAAGTTGTACTAATATTTGAGTTTTATTTTTGACAAAAGAGTAAAGGAAACCATCAAACAACATTATAATGAAGAGATGAGGGCAATGCTAAGTTAATTAACTTTAATGTATGACACATCAACTTAATTCCTCTATAATTTGCACACTCTTGTGCATCTACTTTATTCTTAAATGTAGGAATCAATACAACTCTTTCTCCACTCATCAGACATGTATTTAGTTTTTAAAATAATATTACAAAGTTCAGTAAGCTGGGAAATTCTCACATCTTCTAAATATTTTCACACTTCTGTTGGAATGCCATCCAATCCTACTACTTTTCTACCTATCCATGTTGAATATTCTCATATACGAAAAATATTTTTTGATTTTTCATCTTTAATACCTTCTACTTGAACTAATTCTTTACTTTTTTTTCTCTTTGTTTTTCTTGTTTATAAATATATCTTTTATCTTCTTTAATATTATTGTGTGCTAAAAACTCACAGTAGTAGAGTGATAATTAATGTCTTAGCGTTGAATGAAGATTCAACATACAAATTAAAAAAAAAAAGCTGGAAGTGACACTAAGATTTTTTTCGTGGAAAAACTCTAGAAGGAAAAAATCATGACGCCTAGCTCATTCAAAATAATCCAATATCTGTAAGCACAAGGGTGTGCCATTCTTGCACGACAGTGAGAAACATGGTTACAACGATGGTTGCACACATCATCTGTATTTTGCTTACAACGATTGCAAGCAATTGTCACCAGCAACATACGTTAGCTGCAGCAAGCGGTGTGTCACGACTCGAGCCAAAGTTTGGATTAATTAACCAAGACGAGAACAAACTGTCGGATGGTGGAAATAAATTATTTACTTTTCTCTTTATATCACCAACAATTTAATATTCAAATATACACGAAATAGCCACTAAAGAAAATAATTAAATTAACAAGTAGAAAATTGTACTTTTCTGGTTGCTGTTCTCGCATTCTATACACATTTGCTCATCTTCTATTATTCTTCGTTTAAAAGCTCAAAACCTGAAAAAATATTAAAAAAACATAATGAATTATTTAAAGATAACCTAAGAGTAACTACATTCCTAAACTACAACAACCCAAGAAAAATAATTCAATATGCATGTTGGTTTTCATATCTTCATAAGAATCTTGTAATATGTCAGTCTTTCATATTTGAATTAGAAATCTTATTATATTTGCTAATGTTTGTCTTGATGAAATTTGTTAAATAAAAATACTCAAATCTTCTATATGCATTTTGCTACATTACTTTATACTCTTTACATATACATCTATTTCTGTGAGGATCATCGTCAACAAAATCTAATACACCTTTGCCCGATGTTGCTCGTTCAGCTCTCGTTGACACAACGGTTAGTGATATAAACATCACAATTGTTTGGTGTGGAAATGCCCTTAACCGTCTCCTGGCTGATATTTTCTCGTTAGTATAGCGATTAACTATGTAAATATCACAATTGTTTGGGAATGTAAGCTCTTGTCTACTCGACTTTAACTAATATTATCTCGTAAGCACAGTGGTTGGTGAACTATCATAATTATCCGGGGTGGTAGGAAAACTCAACGCGCGCGGGTACAATGGAGTCCCTAACGTGTATCGTTAGGGGNTGTTCTCGCATTCTATACACATTTGCTCATCTTCTATTATTCTTGTTTAAAAGCTCAAAACCTGAAAAAATACTAAAACAACATAATGAGTTATCTAAAGATAATTTAAGAGTAACCACATTCCTAAAGTATAACAACCCAAGAAAAATAATTCAATATGCATGTTGGTTTTCATATTTTCATAAGAATCTTGTAATATGCCAGTCTTTCATATTTGAATTAGAAATCTTATTATATATGCTAATGTTTGTCTTGATGAAATTTGTTAAATAAAAATACTCAAATCTTCTATATGCATTTCGCTACATTACTTTATACTCTTTACATATACATCTGTTTCTGTGAGGATCACCGTCAACAAAATCTAATACACATTTGCCCGATGTTGCTCCTTCAACTCTCGTTGACACAACGGTTAGTGATCTAAACATCACAATTGTTTGGTGTGGAAATGTCCTTAACTGTCTCCTGGCTGATATTTTCTCGTCAGTATAACGATTAACTATGCAAATATCACAATTGTTTGAGAATGTAAGCTCTTGTCTACTCGACTTTAACAATATTATCTCGTAAGCACAGTGGTTGGTGAACTATCATAATTATCCAGGGTGGTAAGAAAACTCAACGCGCACGGGTACAATGGAATCCCTAACGTGTATCGTTAAGGGTGAACTACTCTGAATATGCATATATAAACATTCATATATAAGTCATTTCAATCTTCATAACATACATTATCCTGAGACATTTTTATGCATCACTGTGATGCACATCTCCTCTGCTGTGCTACTATTCATCATGTATACCACTTGTATTATGCATATCTCTTTTCTTATGTATATCTCTTATATCATGTATATCTCTTTCCATCATGTTTATCATGTATATCTATCCTATTATACCTATCGTACACATTACATATATCATATATATCATGCATGTCATGCATATCTTTATTGCATATCTATTCTGTCTAATAGTATGAAATATTTAACTAAACTAGAATATACTTGAAGTTGAATATATATTTTGAAATAAAAGAGATTACTTAAATTTTAAAATACAATTACTCACCTTGGTTACCACTTCGGATGTCAATTCGGGTCAGCGAGTTGGGTTCGGGTTCGACCAAAAAATGACCCAACCCGAATAATAAACGGGTCAAAAACTAAGACCCAAACCCGAGCTTGACCCGCTAACTTGAACCCGATTTGAAATTTCATGCTTATTTAGGTCATGTTTCAGTTTTGAGGTTTAACTCGAACACGACCTGAACAATTAACGAGTCAAATTCTCAGACCTGAACCCTTGAAAAATATTCGAGTCAACTCTAACCCTAATTTTTTGAGTTGAGTTCGAGTCGGGTTGGCATGTCGGGTCAATTTTTGACACCTCTAGTTTTCATGCTAAATTTTTAATCTTCGCTAACTAGCTGAATGTTGTGGTAACTTTCATGTTGATCTTAATAACCTATAAAACATAATATTAAAATTTAAGGTTGAAGCAATTTATGTTAATCGAATTATTTTTTTTAAATTAGAATATGATTATTTATCTGAAATTGACGAAGCCACTATACGACAAGCTTCCACACACTTTCTTCGAACTCGCCGCTTCTGTTAACCAACCTTAAATTTTAATTGACTTGGGTCTTTAGGATATCTTAGCTCCTAAAGTGATTTAACTCAAAATATAATTTATTTGCCAAAACATACCTTAAACAACTTCTCGACAACCTAATCCTTCTCTGAAGTTGCCAAATCTTTTATCATGTTTTTATCTTCTGAATCTTCCTTTCCTTTTCGTTGTTTTTGCGCCAAAACCGCTATGGAAACTCGTAAACCACTTTTGACACTTCCGACAAAAGATCGACGCCTCTGACGGCTATTGGAAATGAAAAAGATTCACAATTTGGTGCAAATTTTAAAAGAAAGGAAGAGAAAGTAAATTAAAGTTGCAAATGTCGCTAAAATTAGTTTCTTACCTTTTGATTTCATCTCAGATTTTAGTTTCGTGGCC
This sequence comes from Phalaenopsis hybrid cultivar, assembly GCA_002079205.1. Taxonomy (NCBI): domain Eukaryota; kingdom Viridiplantae; phylum Streptophyta; class Magnoliopsida; order Asparagales; family Orchidaceae; genus Phalaenopsis; species Phalaenopsis hybrid cultivar. The sequence continues at coordinate 12,634 of JXCR01144033.1, read as the reverse complement.
TGTGGCATTAGGCGTGCCGCCCACCTGGCTTTGTTCATGTCTAATTATGGTAGTTGGGCACTGGCACCTGCGGTAGGGGAAAATAGGAGAGGGAGATGGGAATATGCAGATGAAACAGAGAGATGGGAAAGGGTTTTGAAGACTGGAGAGGATTACTCCATTCGACACATCTAAAGGGTTAAAAACACGAGGGTAGGTCAGTTGGGAACAGTAAGGGTTTGGAAGAATTAAGGAGTTATTTAGTTTAATTAAATTCAAAATTTTGAAGTTTTTAATTGTCGAATCAATTCAAAATTTATATATAGTATTATATATCACATTGATCATTTTGTTGTGTAGAAGTTTATACATTTGATTCGATTGAAATTCGAGGGATCCGAAATTTGGGTTGAATTTTAAAATTATCAAATTTTTACTTGATTTCACAAAACTGCTTATTACAATCTCACTCCCTTATAACATTTTGTTCTCAAAATTCATGAACTCCACATCAACTATATATATTATGAGAATGAAATTTTAAGTGATTCCAAAAATCTATTTCCTGTGAAGTGGTAACTAAAAACATATGTGATAAACTATACATTTGATAAATCCAACGTGACATTGAAAAGACAATTTATCCATCAAATTCCATGCGTCAACATTAGTGGCAATATGCTCTTCTACTTCCTGATGAGTTAAGGAATAAACCCTTGGGTCAATGTTTTGCCTTAATTGTTCACTACGAGTCTTCGTGCCACCTTCTATTATCCTCTGCTGACCACTTCTAGAAGTAGATCTTTCTTTAAACTTTCTTTGAGCTGGATGTCTTCCTCGGTTAACATCTGATGTGAATCTTTGCTCAGACTTAGGGCAGTTTCTCCTCTGATGTCCATGCTGTTTGCATAAGTAACGCCCTTTCATCCCAAACAAAACATTCACAACAATGTTATTTTCCACACTTAACATAGGGCTATATAGTGCTATTGACAGCCTGGCTAACAACTCTACCAATGTAGGACTTTATCTTCCTTCCAATAGACTCTTCCTCTCCTGAGTGAATTGTTGGCGTCACTTCTTTTGAACTTTTTCTCTTCGTCAAATCTCCACGCTTCCGAGTTTACTGGAAATCAACCTACACCCGCATATTCCTCTCCACTAGCATGGAATAGTTTTCAATCCCAAGTGACACTAGTGACAACCTGATTGAATCTTTTAGTCAAAAAGAANCTGGATTATGGTATACCAGAGACTGAGTACAAGTAAGTCTTTTGTTCACCCACCCCTCCTTAATAAAGCAATTATTTTTTGCCACTGATAATGTAGTCTATTGTTTTTCTGCAAGCCGTTGAACTGCAGATGTCAAAATAAGTTGTCTGTGTGTGTCATTAGACTTGGGACAACCCTTTTATTGTGTTCATCCATATTTTACATTCATTGTTATTTGTTATCATCTGCATTTTACTTTAGCTAAATCTATACTGATGGCTTATAACAATTGTGCATTGATTCTATTCTTCCTTTTTTTTAGGAGCAATTCTGTTGATTTTCAAAATTATTTTTAATTATTTTATTGATATGAAAATGGGGTTTAATTATCCTTACATAAATCTTAGAATAGGAAATAAAAGAAAAATGAAATAGCATGAAAGGAAACTTTCATCTCTAATTAATTACTTCATAATAATAAAAGAAATGACATAAAATAAGAAAGCCTAAAATAGGAAAATAAATAAATCCAATTCAAGGATATAAATTTAATCATCATAACTTTTAACAAGAATAATTATTTCTTAATATAACTTCTAACACTCCCCCTCAAATTGAAATATGGTTGACAATTTTTAATTTGGATTTGAAAATATCAAACAACCGGCAAAGAAGATTCTTTGTGAGGTAGAACTTGAAGTCTTCGTCCTGTACTGATTAATCAACCACAAGAGCATTTAGAGATATTTTAGGTGGCTGCGATTGCTTTTGACTGCAATTTCTACAGTGGTTGAAGGAAGACGAAAGACCTTTACATGTAATGCTGCAGGGAAGCAGACAACCTACAAGAAAAGATGTAGGGCATGGTTTATAAGGAAAAAAACTCCAGAGAGGTGTCTACTGTAGGAAAAAGCTACGGAGGAGGGCCTAGTGTAGGAAAAAGCTTTGGAAGAGAGTTTGATGTAAGAACAATCTCTAAGGGCGGTCTGTTGCAAGAAAAAGCTTCGGAGGAAGGCCTGCAACAGGGAAAAGCTCCAGAGTATGGCTAGTTGCAGGGAAAATCTCTGGAGGAATGTTTGTTGCAGGTAAAAAGCTCCAGAGGTAGGGTTGCGGTAGGAAAAAGTTTCGGAAAAGGGTCTGCTGCATAATAAAATTTCATAAGAGGGTCTGCTGTAGGTGAAAAAGAAATAACACCTGGCAGTGATTTTCTTTCTTGAGTTTCCAAGCATACACCGCTGCCTGTTGAGATGTGGCTCATCATAACGAAAAGCTCAACTCTCTCCACGACGGTGATTTGTCGCCATCGTTGATGATGGTTGTGACTTCTTTTCCACTACGCTCGACCAATTTCTAGGCGTTGACATCTGTTCTAAAAGCGAACATCTCAAACTCAAAGACACCCATGGGCCCATTCCAGATAATGGTGCTAGTGTGCGTTGAATGTCTCAGTGGAATATGGTCCAATGTCAGGGCCCATCCAACCATCAGGGATGCTGGCACAATCTTTTTGTCAACATCAGCTGCAAACTTGTCTACCACAATGACATTAGAGGGTGTCAGGAGTTTCACTCCTTTCAGTTTTGCCTTCTCAATAAGAGCTATTACTAGACCAAGTTTGTCTTTCTCAACAAGTCCTTGTGCCTTGTGCAATGTGAAAATCATTCCTCCTCCAAAAAGAAGGATATAAACTCTCTCTAAGAGCGACTCCATCACCCCAATTTCTGCTGAAACTTTTGAACCACCAAGAATGGCCACTTTGGATTTGCAACAATCCAGACAAGATAGTCAAGTTCCTTCTGCATGAGGAAGCCGACAACAACGGGTTTTAATTACTTTGTAACACCCTCTGTTGAAGCATGAACTCTGTGAGCAATTCCAAAGGCATCATAACATAGAGATAAACCAGAGAATCATGTTTCTTTGCAAACTTTGGATCATTCTTCTCTTCTTCCTTATATAATTTTACATTCTCAAGGAGGACGACACCTCCATCAGGTAATGCAACGATGATTTTCTCCATTTCCTCGCCAAAGGAATCATTGTCCATATCAATGTTAACTCCATGAAGTTCTGATATCCTAGGCATGAGAAGCTTCAAACTGTATTTCAGAGTCACCTTTTAGGGTGGCCTAGATGACTGCAGAGAATGACCTTGGCTCCGTGCCCTCTCGAGTAATGGAAGGTAGGAACGACAACTCGAATCCTGGTATTGTCGGTGATCTTGAGGCTGTCATCGGGAGGAACGTTCAAATCTACCCTATCAAACACCGTCTTCTCTATCAGATCTGCGCCTTTCAGATAGCTAACACTCCTCTTGGTTGCCATTATTAACTCTCTAAAACATGAATCCAACTGGAAGAAGATAGAGAAGTAAATCAAGGCTTGGGTTGCAAGAATTTTAGCGCCGACAAGAAGGAGATCTAGATGTAGTGGAAAGACTGCAGGAAGATGCATCTCTATTAAGGAAGCCTGCAGGAATTTGCGGCATGCAGGAAGTTTTTTAGTGGGCAGAGAGGATTTCCTGCTGCTTGAGGGAATTTCGACGGCAGGAAAGGTTGCAGGAAGAATTTCAGGGGCGGGAAATGTTGCAGGTGGAAATTCCAGCGAGGGAAAAAACTGAAAAAGAGGAGGAAGGGCCTATAGCACAACAAAGATTGTCGNTTTCAAGGTACCATCATAATCTTAAAGGATTTGTTGCTCTTTTATGAATAGAAGATGCCGTAGTAGAGAGTACGGATNACAATTAAATGTGTGAATGATCACATGACTGCTTTGGAAAGATTATTCAACTTTTTAATAATTGTTAGGGAATTGACCTATTTTGAAATCATCTGAATTCAATCCACCCCTAAAGACTTGAATATCTGCTTTCTTCCCATTTGCCATGATACCTCCTTGGTTCCATTTATTGGAAACATTTAATAATTTGTTATCTTTGGATGATTTTTAGAACACTTGACCCAAAGGTTTTTTTTCACTTCGCATTCTTCTTGATTGCGTTTGAATTTGCTGGTGTGTTTCATGGTCCATTGCTATCATGCTGCAAGTAATTGCAAAAATTGTTGAATTTCCTATTGTAAGCCTTTCATGACCTCTTGCGCTTGACTCCAACAAATTATCTTCGTTGGCATCCAACCTTAGGGCTCTTTTAAGACTTGATACTGATAGGTGAGCAAGCACTACGCGTTTCAATTCTAAATGTTTACAATTGCTAATGAATAATATTTGATTTTTTTAACTCTGAAACTAACTACAAGAGGCTTAAAAATAGAATTTAAAACAATTCAAGAACCATAATATTTGAATTGCCACCATAAGAATAGTTTCAGGACTATCAATTTTAGCAAGCCAGATATTTTTAGTGATGCTTCAGGTTAAACAATACCTGATCCAATGTTACTGTTTGACCAAATGCTATTGCCCAATTCTGTCCTTCTGAAGCAACCTGTATCTATTGGCGAACCAGATTTTTTTAAAGGGTAATGGTCACTGGTTCCCATCCTGTGCCACATTGGTTGCCTTGTTTTAGGGCTTACAGCTTGGACCTTCTTGAAGCCTTGTTCCCCTCATTTAAAACCTATGAGAAAAGAAAAGGACAACCAGCAAATCACTATGAGAAAAAATAAGTATAATTGACTGGACGCGTGACAANACAATTAAATGTGTGAATGATCACATGACTGCTTTGGAAAGATTATTCAACTTTTTAATAATTGTTAGGGAACTGACCGATTTTAAAATCATCTGAATTCAATCCACCCCTAAAGACTTGAATACCTTCTTTCTTCCCATTTGCCATGATACCTCCTTGGTTCCATTTATTGGAAGCATTTAATAATTTGTTATCTTTGGATGATTTTTAGAACACTTGACCCAAAGGTTTTTTTTCACTTCGCATTCTTCTTGATTGCGTTTGAATTTGCTGGTGTGTTTCATGGTCCATTGCTATCATGCTGCAAGTAATTGCAAAAATTGTTGAATTTCCTATTGTAAGCCTTTCATGACCTCTTGCGCTTGACTCCAACAAATTATCTTCGTTGGCATCCAACCTTAGGGCTCTTTTAAGACTTGATACTGATAGGTGAGCAAGCACTACGCGTTTCAATTCTAAATGTTTACAATTGCTAATGAATAATATTTGATTTTTTAACTCTGAAACTAACTACACGAGGCTTAAAAATAGAATTTAAAACAATTCAAGAACCATATTTTTACCAAGAATTGCCACCATAAAAATAGTTTCAGGACTATCAATTTTAGCAAGCCAGATATTTTTAGTTATGCTTCAGGTTAAACAATACCTGATCCAATGTTACTGTTTGACCAAATGCTATTGCCCAACTCTGTCCTTCTGAAGCAACCTGCATCTATTGGCGAACCAGATTTTTTTTAAGGATAATGGTCACCGGTTCCCATCCTGTGCCACATTGGTTGCCTTGTTTTAGCGCTTACAGCTTGGACCTTCTTGAAGCCTTGTTCCCCTCATTTAAAACCTATGAGAAAAGAAAAGGACAACCAGCAAATCACTATGAGAAAAAATAACTATAATTGACNGGTTCCCATCCTGTGCCACATTGGTTGCCTTGTTTTAGGGCTTACAGCTTGGACCTTCTTGAAGCCTTGTTCCCCTCATTTAAAACCTATGAGAAAAGAAAAGGACAACCAGCAAATCACTATGAGAAAAAATAACTATAATTGACTGGACGCGTGACAAAACAAAGAATCTAGTGACTGGTTTAGCATTCTACACTGAATTCCTTTTTAATAGCAGTTCACAAATTCTTTTTCCTAGTTGCTTTTATTCCGAGCCCTTACTCCTGCTTGAATTTTCCTTGCAATAATTTGTTTCTGCGGTCACTAGAAACTCGTAAACACAATTCTTGATTGGATGTCTGTTTGCCCTTCTAGATTAGAAATCCAGCAGGTGTTTCTGGTTCGGAATCCTTTCCGTTCAATCAACGTGGTGGTTCCATTCTCCTTCCAAATTCGCAGGACCTTCAAGAACCTGCAAGAAAATAGAGAAAAACACAAGGACATACAACTATTGTTGTAGATTTCCTTCAATTCTTTGAAGACAACTGCTGATCTTTTTTTGTTTTTGACTGGATCCCATTCTTGCTTATATTCTGTGTTGTAGTTTCAGGAGGGCTTCTTGCACTAGCCGAGCTTGGATAGCGACCAGATATAGTGTCTGGGCTCCGACATCGATTTTGGTGTGTCCCGGATTCCATAAACAACACCTCTTCTGTGCTTCTCTTCGAAAATGTGAAATCCTCCCCATATGAGAGCATTGTTCGAAAGAAAATTCAACCAAAAACTGGTTTTCTTTTTAAGAGAAGGGTTATGAAATAACACACTCCTAATTGCAAATTTAACCTACTATAGAAAGAGAAGTAAATTAGTCTATTAATTAAAATTAGTTAAAAAAGACCACTATAGATTAATTGCAATTAATAACCATGTTAATGATAGTTGGGAGTGCTGCAGTAGGCAAACATATTATTTTCTCAGAAGAGAAACAGTTTAGATTGAGTACTAATCCAATCAGGGGTATAGTGGTGAGATGTTGAGTGGTTGGACCTTGGGCAGATACTTGATTTTTTCTTAACTATGATCAAATGAGTGATTTGTCTTTTGACAATGCTGTTAAGGTGGAAAAGAGTTGATTATGAGCTCCTCCATGTTCAGCAACTCTACCACCACAACATTGATTACCTCAACCTTTTCGTGTGCTAGCAGCATGAATGATTTGTTCATGATCAAAAGAAGATAGATCAGTAAGCTTGGTGATCTCAAGAATGAATGAGAGCTGCGGTTATATTTGAAAAAACAGAGTTAACCAATAATTGAATTCAAATAGATTAGAAACATGGATGGAGACTGGAGGTGAAATTGGCAACATGAAAATTTTTATTTTGGTTTTGCCAACTATTGGGATAATCGTAAATGAAAGATATTAAATAAGCTCATTCTCTTTTCCTTTCAAGGTACCATCATAATCTTAAAGGATTTGTTGCTTTTTTATGAATAGAAGATGCGTAGTAGAGAGTATGGAATGGAAAAAAATCCAATTAGTACCTTTTTGGTAGTCTTCTAAAACATAACAGTGAAATCAATCATACGTTAGAAAATTTAGCATTTATGTGGAAATATTTCGATCATGTGCTCCTCAATGTCTAGCACTTCTCCCACCACAACATTGATTTCCCCAAAAATCACTTGTGCTAATAACAAGGGTGATTTGTTTGTGAGCAAAAGAAGATAGAACAGTAAGCTTAGTGATCTTTAGAATGAAAGAGAGGTGTGGAAATATTTGGAACAATAGAGTCAACCAATAACTGAACTCAAATAAGCTAGAAAGATGGATGCAAACTTTAGGTAAAATTGGCTTGTTGAAAATTTTTATTTTTGTTTTGCCAATAAGTAAGATAATGATAAATGAAAGATATTAATTAAACTCATTCTATTTTACTTTCAAGGTACCGTCATAATCTTAAAATATTTGTTTCTCTGTTGTGAATAGAAGATACTATGGTGTTGTTGCCTTCAAAGAATATGGAATGAAAAAAATCCAACATCTTTTTGTTAGTTTACTAAAACATAACAGTGAAATCAATTATCTCCACCACAACAATGATTACGCCAACGACCTCTTGTGCTATAAGTGATTAGTTTGTGATAAAAAAAGATAGAGCAACAAGCTTCGTGATTTTAAGAATGAGGGAGAGTGGCATGGAGATATTTGACACAATAGAGTCAACCATTAATTGAACTCACATAGATTACAGAGATCGATCGACACTAGAGAGGTAAAATTGGCAATATAAAGATTTTTATTTTTGTTCTACCAACTACTGGAATGTTGGATCATGGTAAATGAAAGATTTTAAAGAAACTCATTCTATTTGCCTTTCAAGGTACCATTGTAATCGTAAAAGATTTGTTACTCTGTTGTGAATAGAAGATACCATTGTAAAGAGTATCGACATGGGGTGTTGCTGTCTTCATAAAATATGAAATGAAAAAAATTTAATATATTTTTGGTTGTCTCCTAAAGCATGAAGGTTAAATCAGTCTTATGGTAGACGTTGTTAAGCCTTTATGTGAGAATTACATAGCAAAATGTTTGCCACTTCTTAACTTTGATGGTATTTATTGGTTTGGGATCTAGAGAACCTTGATGAAGAAGTTTCTCATGAGTCAATAAGGAAACAAATGTCTCGGTGCTACAAGAGATAATTGGTTCCATTGATTGTAGAAGTTGTACTAATATATGAGTTTTATTTTAGAGAAAAGAGTAAAGGTAACCATCAAACAACATTAGAATGAAGAGATGAGGGCAATGCTCAGTTAATTAACTTTAATGTATGACATATCAACTTAATTCCTGTATAATTTGCACACTCTTGTGCATCTACTTTATTCTTAAATGTAGGAATCAATACAACTCTGTCTCCACTCATCAGACATGTATTTAGTTTTTAAAATAATATTACAAAGTTCAGTAAGCTGGGAAATTCTCACATCTTCTAAATATTTTCACACTTCTGTTGGAATGCGATCCAATCCTACTACTTTTCTACCTATCCATGCTGAATATTCTCATATACGAAAAATATTTTTTGATTTTTCATCTTTAATACCTTCTACTTGAACTAATTCTTTACTTTTTTATCTCTTTGTTTTTCTTGTTTATAAATATATCTTTCACCTTCTTTAATACTATTGCGTGCTAAAAACTCACATTAGTAG
>JXCR01144032.1:136388-154593 GCA_002079205.1 Phalaenopsis hybrid cultivar | reverse complement strand
TATATATATATATATATATATATATATATATATATATATATATATATATATATATATATATATATATATATATATATATATATATATATATATATATATATATATATATATATATATATATATATATATATATATATATATATATATTAAAATGCCTTTCTGAATTGGGCGACGGGATTCTGGTTCCAACGACCGACAGCTTCCAACGAGCAACTCCTTCACCAAAATAGTACCGATCAGCATCTAGTGACTCTGCCGGGGAATAGATTCTCTCTCCATTTAAATTAAGGAATATTATCTTCATATATCAGTAATGTGTCCATGTCCCTTATGGACCAAATTACCCTTCTTCCGTTGGCATACTTCACCCATTTCTTTCTTAGGTAAGTACGGTCAACTCTTTCAGACTCCAGATCCGTCTGTTCAACCACCTTTGAGTAGAGAGGTTCAAGATTTCATTAGGACTTTTAATCTTTGTGTGGGGTCAGACCCCCAATAGGCGTGTTCGTGGGCTAGTTTTGCCCGAGCGATTTGCGTTGTGAAGTCAGTCCCGCATTGGGTCCTAAATTTCACTTTCACTTTCAAGTTTGGTTTGCTATTTTGAAAATTAAATTGAATTGTGTCATGTTGCTCTTGTTCTTTGACCCTTTTATATATAATTAATTAAATTTTCCTGTGTTCAAGCTTTTTTTTACTAAATTTTGAAATATTTTCCACAAACTAAAATTAAAATGAAAGACTTGCTGAGTATATAGATTGACCTTTGTTAATTTTAGTGATCACACTAGAATTACAAGGTATTGGCCAAATAACTAATCCCAGGGCTTTCTTTTTGAAGCTACTGCAATGATGTTCCCTATGCTCACTTTCTCTTGCAACCTGTCGATGAGCTGCAATGCCCATATTGTCACCCCTACCATCAAGTTTGGAGCCGGTTTTGATGAACTTGAAGTTGTGCTCAGAAAAGCTCCCTTCTTCATAATGAAAGTTACCACTCTGGAAGTTCAGGAGCCATCTGCTGAGTTCAACCTGAACTGTCCTCAAAATTTCCCTTCTTACAAGAAGGTAATGACTACTGCCCAAGCACCTGCTAAGCCTGTTATTCCTACTTCTGCTTAGGGAAAAGAGGTCATGATCATTGAAGATACAACCAAAAGATTTGTTGTTCCACCTTTAGTGTTTGAAATTGGATCAAGTTTGAAGTCTATGCCATTAAGTCGGTCACAAAGAAGAAACTACAACCAAAGATTCAGAGGGCTAAAGCCCAGATTTATGAGAAAATGTATTATTGATGAAATTCCTCATCAAGAGGAATTGGAATTACCAAAAATCTATCTTCTTCTGTGAGGGAGTAGGTTCCATCCCTTAATGGAAACCAATGAGTACAAAAGTATCCAGAAAATAACTGCTACTTTACTGTTACCTCATGGACATGGTGAGGAGAGGAGGAAACTTGCTCTTATCACTCAAGTCAGTACAGTATTCTAGAGACTAGCTACTAAGGAGGGTTGTTCAGTCTGTGAATTACTTAAATGAGTGGGATGTGCAGTGTCCCCTCACATGAAGAAAGAAATTCTAAGAGATGTCAGATCTGCCAGACGATCTCAAAGATCAACTGAAAATTTGCCAGCTCACATTCCCGTCAGGTTTCGCCTGGGAAGCAAAGTTGATACCACCATCATCACCACTAATTCTATTATTGCTACACCAAGACATGCAGACCGTCTATCGGCTAAGCAATGTCTGGGTCCAAGAATTCTAGCAGTTACCAGTCATAAGAATGTCTCTAAAGCTTTGAAGGAAAAGATGAAGAGGTTACCCATTACTGTATTTAGTCTGCACCATGGGGAGCATACTTCTTTTTAACATGCTGATGCCTCTATTGAGACAGCTCGTCTCAAGACATCACTGTTGAAGAAAAATGTGTGGGTACCCATGGTTGTCATACCAATACGGTTCAATGAGCCCGTAGGGCAGAATTGTAGAACGAAGCAAGGGTCTGAAGTATCTGACATCATTGTAGCTATTGCTATTGAGATGGATGAACAAGAGGCAGAAGTTCGACAGAGTCCCCCAGATCTTAAGATGATACAAGAATAAATAATTGAAGAAAATGTTGAGAAGCTCAGGGTAGAGATCTCTGGGTTAGCCCGAGAACATGGAGTTTTCGTTGATGATGATGATGAAGATTTTGATTTTAACGACTATCTCGATGAAGACTTCATGGATATTCATGTCATCAAAACTAGAGTCACTACATCTGCATGCGAAGCTTAACCTCTCTTTGAAGGGAACGTCATATATGATATGCATAGGGATGTTCTACTAAGGGATGAGCAAATCAGCTAAATGGAGAAAATGATGGAAGAGATGGCTACTTCCATGGCGGCCATGGCTACAGTTCACAGACAGTTTCAAGCACAATAGTTAGATTCTCCAGAAGTCAATCAACCAGAGATTGTACATATCACATACAAAAGGAGCGAAGTTGCCTCGTCTAATAGGGATGATCAATAGAAGAAGGATTCTCCATTGAGCACTACACCAGAAAAATAACTTAAACAGATGGTTGAACAAGTTTGGGAGGCCTTAACCCAATCTAAGGGTGGTTCATTGATTTTAAAGGGTAGACCCTACCTGGAGGAGTTCGATGCCGTACCCTACCTTAAAGGTTTTGTGTCACCAAACTTTAAGATATTTGACAGGACTAGAAATCCCAGATAAAACATATCACATTTTCGAGCCAGTTGTTGAAATACTTGAGATAACCAAGCCTTGCTTTTCCATCAGTTTGTCAGTAGCTTGTCAGGGATAGCATTTGATTGGTATGCCGAGTTGCCCAACGGATCAGTGAAGACATTTGTCGAGTTGGAACAGTTGTTTGTAAAGAGATTTGCTGGAGAACAACATCACGTTTCTATTGGAGATCTCGTAGTAGAGAGGCAAAAGCCTAATGAGACTCTTGCAGATTATATCTTGAGGTGGAGAAACCTTAGCATGAAGTGTGAACCCCAGCTACAGAAACATCATGCAATTGAAATCCTACTCAAAAGCATCCATGGGCCAGTAGCTTTCATGCTTAAGGGACTCACCATCAAGTCCTTAGAGAAACTACTCAACAAAGCTAGTAATCTGTAAGAAGAAGTTAAACACATGAATTCTCAGGAGAAATCAAAAAAGTTTAGAGTAGCCCAGATATTCGAGAAGAAGTCCAGGACAATAGCAATAGTTGATAAGGGAAAACAACCAATGAAGTTACAAGCAGAACATTCACTTCAAAGTTCCCAATCATCATCATAGAATGCTCAACAAGGAACACAACAATATGACCAGTCTAGCCAACAATCACATCAAGGAGGATCATATCGAATAGAGAGCAAGAAGGGTTTTACCCTTTCAGAATGAAAGAGTATGGTATATTCCTTAAAAGATGAAGCTGTACCCAAAATGTTCAGAAGTCTAAGCCTGAGTTCAGATTTCCAAATCCAAGGAAACATGAGGAAGTTGACGAGAAAGATCAGCCCAATTATCGCCCATACCACAGGATGCTTGGACAAACTATAGAGGAATGTTTTGTCTTCAAGGATGGACTCGAGAAAAAACTTAAATAAGGGAATATAATGATCCTGAAAGAATATTTAAAAGAACCTGAAAAAGGTTTTGTAAATATGATTTTGGCCGAGCCAGATTCCTACTCAGAAGAAGATGGATGGAGTACAGTTTGGAGTAAGTCATCCAAGAAGATACTGTATCAAATTCAGACTGCTTCAGCATAGGCAGCAGTTTAGATTCTGCAGCCTGCTCAACTAAAGATGGAAATTTTGCCAGAGAGACCACTACAACCAACAGAGAAAGAGAAGAACAACGTCATGCAGATTGATAGTGTGGGGGGAAAGATAGTGGCTGCCTCTATTAGTTGGTTGTCTCGGATTCGGGGAAGACAATCTTCGAACCCCTGATCATGTATGATTATCTTTTTGCTCCACCGGGGTATTATGAATATAATGATTATGATTTTGGCTATGTTTTAACGATTTCTAAGGATAACACGACTAATTTTGTTCAATCTAACTCCGATCTTGATTCCCAAACCAATCCTCAAATCTTACTTAAGTCCGATGAACCCATTAATAAGGAAGAAGAAGATGTTGAAAAAGCCGGTTACGATAGCACCGGAAGTGAGGAGCCAGTCCTCGAGTGCCATGGTGCACCACTACCTATCAACTTGGATCTCTCCGATGAGAAAGCAAGAGAGAATTTACTTACAACATTGCAAGAAGGAGAAGAAATCACAGAGATAAACCTGAGGAGTGGGAAGGTGTTGCCCCCGAGGTCAGCTCCAGTGAATAAAGGAAAACAAATAGTAAATTAAGAAGAGCTACCTCCACCTTTGTCAGGGGAAGAACCAGATAATCAAGTAAAGATTAAAGGATTATATAAAGTGGATTATAACCTGCTAGCTTATCTTAGGAAGTTGTTGGCCAAACTAAACATTTACGATGCTGTAATTCTTTCAAAGGAGATGAGAAAGTCTTTGGTTACAGCCTTGCTTGACCTAGAGATTTGCTTAGCTCAGTTGGTCAGCACATCCTCGGATGAAGTTTGTTCGTTAAAAGAATAACCTGGCGTAACCTTCACAAATGAAGTCTTTTTGCTCGACACTGCTGACCACAACTGGCTGCTCTATATCTCCGTTAACATTGACAGATTTATATTGTCCAGAGTTTTAGTGGATCCGGGAGCATCACTTAACTTAATGAGCCTATGAAATTTGACATATTTGGATATTGAAGCTCATGAGCTTACAACCGATAAAATGATGTTAAGTGGATTTAATTAGAAGGGAGTAAGAGCTCTTGTATCAATTACACCGCTTATGAAAGTTAGAGAACTAGTAACAACCGTAAAATTCCATTCATTGACGCCGAGACCTTTTTCAATGCTCTACTTGGTCGATCGTGGATTCATGAGAACAACATGGTTCTGTCTTCCCTACACCAATACATTAAGTATTATAAAGAAGGATAAGAACATTGCATTAAAGGAGATTTACAACCATTGTCAGTTCACGACGTTGGCAATCATGAAGATGCCTCCTACTACGTGCCTCCAAAAAAAAATTGTCTCCTCTCGTGAAATTTTGACAAACAAAATGGAAAATTAAGAAGAACTATAAAGAAGAAGCCATTCAGCTCCGCTTCATCAATCTTCCACCACTCTTTTGCAACAAGTTGGTGGGGGGGGTTTTTAGTTCGCACACCCGAGGTTGAGGCTGGGGATGTGGACGAGGAAGAACCAATACAATTGTTGGATGAACTAAACTAACTATTAACATTGATGATGAAGAAAGCTCTGTGGAGGAAATGATGACAATAAAATAGAAGTAACCACATTACGGGATATCCTTGGAAGATGTGGAGAAAAATGAATATGAGTTGATGCATGATCGGATCAACCACTATGTGAATACCATGACCCTTACTCCGATTCTCCCTTAAAAGGTTGAGAGTTTAGGGGTCAAAGAAGTCTTTAGCATTGGTTCAAAGCCGATCAAATTTTACTGTGCTTCTACTTCTACTAATCTTGAAAATCGTGTAAATTTGGCTGATGATTCTAATGAATTAATGGAATTACTTTTAGGTTGCTTTTCTCCTTGTGTACAAAAGTTAATTCATCAAGGATGTATGCCAAAACAAATGCCAAAAGATAAGTTACAACCTTTTGAAAAATTTTGGGTCTCGAATTTGGTACTGTAAGACCAGTCGATGATTCTGAATTTTGCATGGTTGTTACTAGTAGATTGGAAGAGGATTGCCTTGATGTATAGAATGATTCTCAAGATCAGTTAATAGAAGACACCCCGCCAGAATTTGAGGAAGAAATTAAATCATCTGTTGATGAACTAAAGGAAATTAACCTTGGAATTGAGGAGTAGCCTCAACCTACATTTATAAGTTCTCTACTCAACAATAAAGAATCTTCAAAACTAATCAAGTTACTGTCAGAATTCAAAGATTATTTTGCATGGAGTCATGATGAAATGCCATGATTATCCCTGAAAGTTGTAGTTCATAAACTTGGGGTGAACAAAGATATAACCCCAGTAAAACAAGCTTCCAGAATAATGCGTCTCAAAATAGAGCAACAAGTCATTGCCAAGGTGAAGAAATTGATAGAGACTAACTTTTGTAAGAAAAGAGCAGTATCCTACATGGTTAGCCAATATTGTACCAGTTAAGAAGAAAAATAGATAAATCCGCGTGTGTGTCGACTTCAGGGATTTAAACAAAGCCTGTCTAAAAGATGAATTTTCGTTGTCGATACCAGAAATGATGGTGAACATCGCTTCGACACATGAGATTTTCTTCTTCATGGATTGATCGTCAGGATACATGATCCTGATTTTTTATATATAAGGATTTATGAAGTTGACACCACTACAACACTAAAAACTTGATCCTTGTATGAAAGGTAAGTTGTGTAAAATATATATATTTATAGACAATTAATAATGACATTTTATGCAAGTATACATATCGTTATCAAGTAATAAAGGAATTTTTATTTAAGCCCAAAATATCGATCTCACAGGGAAGGTGTAAATTGGCAATGATAAATTTTACTAGGAAATTTACAGAAAATCAAACGAAATCATTGTTACTAATTTTGAATGTTGAGATGTTTTTAAAACTAAAGTACTTAACTATTAACAAAATAGAAATGCAAAGTTTAAAAGTAAATACTAATCTACTAACTATGTTTATGTAATGAAGATTTCTTATGTGAAAAAGTATCGTTCCCACTACAATGAGGTTCTGGTGAAATGAGATGAGATAAATGTTTATAATATGTATTGTGCCAAATAAGAGAAATTATAATTCTCTACCCTGATACAGTGCATAGAAAATCATTTGCTAATCCTAGGTTTAGGCCCTAAACCCATGGCTAGGCTATGAGGATACCGACTCCCACTCCAGAGCTCCCACTTCCCTTCCCTTGAAGGCTAACTCTCGCTTTAGTTTTTAAACACTAATATCGCTCCAGAGCTCCCACTTCCCTTCACCTGAAGGCTAACTCTCGCTTTAGTTTTTAAACACTAAGACCAAATTAGTCTAGGTTTAGTCCCTAAATCCATGGCTAGGCTAGGAGGATACCGGCTCCCACTCCAGAGCTCCTTCACCTGAAGGCTAACTCTCACTTTAGTTTTTAAACACTAAGACCGAATTGGGGATTTTAGTTTGTCACCCTAAATATTCTCTAATTCTACACCCAACTAAGAATATTTCCCTATTTATTTGCACTTAATTCCATGATCAATTTCTCCTCCATGAAATTAAATGTGATCCTCACTCTGTTGTAGAACTCATACTCCATTTCCCGGATTATATGTTTCACAACATATTTTAAAAATTAAATTGGCCAGATCGAAATGTAAATTAAATTTGGAGTTGAAAAATTATCACAATTTATTTTATATTTTAATATTGGCACATCATATTATCACTTCATTTCACCATATCTCAGAGTAGGGAGAAAGATAGAGGGAACTACTCAGATTTCATGAGAAAGACACAACAAATCACAAATTTCATATATAAAAGAAAGTTCACACAACACTAATAAGCAAACAAAACTTATCTAAATCTCTTTCTCATACCAAATCCCTTGTAGCCTTTTTTAGAAATGCGGGAAGAAGATATCTCTCGCTTTTCTCCTTCTCCAACACTCTTAAAGAAAGTTTCACACTAAATCTCTTCACACAAAATCTAAACTATAAAAGAAAAATCACTAATGGACTCCAATATGGTGGTGGAATGAAGATGAATTATGAAGAATGACAAAAATGTAGCGTGGTGGAACGTTTTGGAGCGACAGGGAGTCCATTTCCTGATGAATTTTTACCCCAAATAAAACCCAAAGTCGGTTCTCCAAGAGGTGCCTCCAAAAACTCTTCAAAAATCATGCAAATACATCAAACCTTCTAAAAACGGGGGATGAACCACCTTTGGCGCCGTCGGCGCTGAGTAAAAATTTTAGCTGTTTTGTTGTTCTGCGCCGTCAGCGTTGCCCTTGGCACGGTCGGTGCTGAGTACTCCTTCAAAAACATCATTTTGACTCCAAATTCCATCATTTTTGCTTCCTTTTTGCTTTAAGTCCTAAAAATCAACAACCTGCAAGAAAATAATAAAATACCTTCCATTATGGTGCAATATCACAAAAAATAAGTATAAAATATGGGTCTAAGAATAAATATATTTTCGGTGTATCAAAATCCCCCAAACTTACATGCTACTTGTTTTCAAGTAACTCCTCTACTGCATAAAAATATGACTTATGGTAAAAAAATTAACTTCTAGACTTCTATATTTAAGTTCTCTAAACATAATAGTATAACTTAAGAAAAATTCAAAACAACTCCAGTTAATACTAAAGGAGCTAGGATATTCAGTAATTAAGTCTAAGATTTCTGATCCTCTATTTCTTTCAAGAAAAATTGCAATTTGTCATATTAAAGTCACTTAAAAAATTCATATGAAAAAAAACTTCATAAAAATTTATTAATCATTAAGCTAATACTCAAATAAAAAATTTAGAAAATATGTCCAAGTCTTTTTCCTTAAGTTGATTCAAGTGAAGCCAATTTTTAATTGGGCATCTCCTCAAGCTTCTCCCCACATCTTTTTTATTTTTTCTTTACCTTTCAGAATCATTTTTAATCCCCTTTTTCTTTTCATTCTTCTTCTCTTTTTTTTTTTAATGTATGTGAGGATTACTATATCTGAATAGCCTTTAATGATTTTAAACTTCATTATCATCTTCTTAAAGTTAAAAACTTTTTACATTTCTTCACTTAACAAATTTATATTAACTTAAAAATACATAAAGTTTGATTCTTTTCTTTTTTCATGAATCTATTAAGATTTTGAATACTTCAAAAATACAAATTCCTTTACTTAAAATAGAAAAATATAGTCTTATTCTCTTTTACCAAATATCTTAGTCTCTAGAATTAACCTTTATTATTGAAAATTTTTTTACTTAAATTTACTATATATTTAGAAACATAAATATAGTTATCCAAAGTTAACCCTTAATACCAAAGGTCATGTTAAATTTAAAATTTTTGAAAATATAGTTAAGTGAGGACAAATAAAATTAAGTTCTCACTTTTATTTTTTTAAAATAATTTTTCTCCCCAAAAAACTTAAATTTTTTTAAAAGATTTACATGAAGAAATTTAAAAACAAAAGGGTGAAAGAAAGTATTACATACATAAAGAAAATTCATACCTGTTGAAGATTCAAATTTTTCCAAATAAATTCTAAAATACTGCAGGTGCTAATATGAAAAACTACAAGGCTTAAAACATTAAATTGAACATAATATATATAAAATTTGCTGAGAAAGAGTTAATTACAATACATATAACAAAGTGCTGACACTAACAACATAACTAAACTAAATTCTAAAAATGAAAATAGTTTTACACATTACAGTTTCACATTACAACATAACAACAGGGACTAAACAATATCACAAAACAAACAATACAATCACAAAGTACAACACAAACAAACAAACAAACAAAAAGATCACCAATCATCATCTTCTTCATCATTAACATCTAACTTCTGCTGCTGATATGGAGTATAAATAGGGTGAATAGGGAACTGAACTGTATGATCACCCCTTAGGTATTTCACTAAAGCATCATCATATGCAGCATCATATTCAAACTTCTAGCAAATTAGATCATCTGTATGAGCATTTCTGGCCTCCATGTTTTGCATCTTATGATCCATCCTCAAAATATCTCCCTGTTGAATCATCATCTGGTCCAATAACTCCCTGTTACTGGGGTCACTTGAAGTAGGCTCACTAAAAGTAAAGGTCCTAGAAGTAGAAGGAAAATCCCTGGCCTTACTTCTGATCTCTAATCAACATGGGACTCATAAGACTTAATTTTTGCAGAAACAAACGGTCTCTAAGGCTCAATCCTCTCCTTATCAGGTCTGAAATCATCTCCTGCATGCTCACAAAGTTTATGAATGAGAGCAGGGTGTGCCAATCCACCAGTGGTCTCTCCCAGAGAAATAGATCAAGTGTTCATATAAATGATAGAGCCTAAATTTACATCCATCACTTGTTGAATATAGTAGTTTAGGATGGCTCTATCCTTGGTCACTTCACTATGATGGTTTGTTGGAATCATCCTCCCAGAAATAAAATAATGCCAAGCCTTAGATACTACATTTAAGATAGAAAGGGGAAGTTGAATTTAACTCCATTCTTTACTTTCCAAGCCCCTTTCTCACCAGTCAGCAAAGAAATAACCTCATCTAAGACCTCATTTGTAGTAGAGAATGAATAATACTGACATCTATAAACATCTTCTAATTGATAAAACTCATTTATTTTTCTTGGAGTAAACTCCACCATTTTTCCTCGAACAAAAACAAAATCATCAGAAGCCTCCAGAAAGTTGGCATAAAATTCCATAACTATCCCAGCTATCGCATCAACAGTAAAATAACATAAGTTTTCCCACTGCCTGACGATAATCAATCGTTCAACTTCTCCTCCCGAATTTTTGAAACCTCAATCCACAATCACTTTCTTATTTTCTTGAAGATTATGAAATCGAGCATTAGCTTTAAAGCTAACAAACTTTTGCTTGTCATATTCTATTTTTCTTTTGCTCGATCTAGGTGCCATAAAAAATTTAGAAAACTTTGATTAAAATCCGAATAAATTCAAAAATTTTGAAAATCAAATTGTAAAGCACTTTAAACTTAAATCCACTAAGTAAAAGTTTTTCACCAAAGCATTTTCTCGAAATCTCTTAAAAAACCCAAAACTTTAGAATCTAGGCAATGTGAAAAAAAATCTTTGGTGAAAATAAAAAAATTTTACTTTAAAGTGTTGCTCTTACCTAGAGAAAATGAAATTCAAAGTTCCTTTACCTCTAAATCGCCTCAAATCTGCCCAAAATCAACCCTTAGGTGTGAAACCGAAGGTTGAAGGTGAATTTAGGGGTAAAAATGGAGGTTTTGCGGTGAAAATTACGAATTAAAGGGGTTATTACTGCTCTCGGTCGAAGGCGCCGTCGATGCCCATGCCAGCGCCGTCGGCGTTGAAGGCTCGAAATTCACTATTTTGATTTTTTCAAATTTTCAATTTCCTTTTAATTTACTCCAAAAGTTTTTAGTATTTTTAAGCACAAATTTTTATCTAACAACAATTCACAAATAGACATTTACAAACAATCATTTTTACAAACAACAACAAACTAACTTTACACATATGAAAATACACTTTTTTACAAACACATTTCACAAATCACACATTCACACCTATTAAACAAACTATTTATAAACCAGCATCAAAATCAAGCCACAACACTAAATGCTGACACAAAACTATACACATTATGAAAGTTCAAAATTCTAAAGTAAAAACAAACCAACCCAAATCAAATTAAATTCACACAATTACATCAAATACATAAATAATCTTAAGCAAGTAGAGAATCCAAAGTCTTCAGTCATTCCACTTCATCTTCAGTGCTTTCACCTCCTCTAATATCTCCCATGGATTGGTAATGAACATATAGGTTGTAGAAGGATTGGTACAGGAATTGATCTGTCGAATTTTCTTTGATCCACCCATTTTCTTTAAACATCTGAACCAATCCTGCTTCAAAAGTTCCAGTATGATCAAAATTTTCTTTCATTCTCCAATCAAGGTAATAAAAAAGGTACTTAAGATCTCCCACTGCATTCATAATACTCTGAAGCTCCATTTCAATTTTCTTCAATTTCTTCCCCAAAGCAAGCAAACTTCCTACTGTTGGAGGTATTAATGGAGTTGAAGCATGTGAAGAATGATCCATAGAAGCATTTAGTGCTTCATTTCAATTACCAACATACTGATAATCAATAGGGATCATGGGCTCCCATGGTAGTAAAACTTTTTCCCATATTTCATATGACACTTGGGATTGACAGCAAATCAGAAAAATTGTAGAAGGATGCCCAAGTCCATAAATTGGCCCATTCGTAATGATACCCATAAAAGATTTAAATATGATTGATCCTATATCAATAGGTTTTTCCATTTGAATACATTAGTTTAAAATAACACTTTCCATGGTGACTCTACTAATCTTCATAGTAGGGAGTAATTTTGCACAAATAAAGAAATGACACTGCTTCGAAATTGGATTAAGTGATGAAGTAGGAAAACTAATATATCCTTCATCTCGTACTTCCCACATTTCACTTTCATCCGTCAGAAAATTATAAACATCTTACATCAAATCTTGTGTAGGAATGAAATTTGTATAATGAAAGATTGGAACATTTTCTATCATATACAATTCATTAATCTTCGCAGGAGTAAATGGTATAGCCTTACCTCGTACGAAAACAACTCCTTGGGTAATTCCATTTAGATTTGCATAGAACGCCTTCACTACAGGCACAACAACCGCTGCAGTAGTGTAATACAGGACTTCTCATCGCCTTTGCAAAATGATCTTGTCAATCAGAGCACTTGGATTGATCAATCCATGATTAACAAATCCTCTCTCCTTGATCAATCTCTTCTTCATAATAACTTTATCGAATAATCTCTGTGTGTCAAAACTAATAAAATTTCTTCTATTGAAAACTCCATGCCTTGAAGTATTTCTGGAATTGGAAGCCATGGAATCCAAAAATAGGAAGTTTCTAGGTGTCTTAGGAAGTTTTTAGGACTTTAAAAACACCTCCTAGTGGTTATTATGGAGCGAAATCCCGCCAAATTTTGCCAAAAGTCATTTGAACCGTCAAACTGCTCTTGGCGCCGTTAGTGCTCTCGATTGGCACTGCCGGTGCTGAGGCCAATTTTCTTGGACGTCGTCGGCGCCCATTCTGGCGCCATCGGCTCCAGTGGCCAAAATTTTGTGACTTTCATTTTTCATTCAATTTAATTCCAATTTTTTCTCCAATACCAATATTTGACTTAATTTATAATAAATGCAAATGTGTACGATTATTATCTACTAATATATAAGACACTTATCAAACAAAATAGTAATACATGGACATATATGTATGGGTTGCCTCCCACAAAGCGCTTGGTTAACATCGTCAGCCCGACACACCACTTGTTTAGTTGGGTTGACTTAACATTAAAACTTCTTTAAATTGAGGCATGTTCCCTTCATAATAATGTTTCAAACGATGGCCATTAACTTTAAATACCTTTCCAGTGTTAAAATCTTTAGTAACAACAGCTCCATAATGAAAGACTTTAATCACTTTAAAGGGTCCTAACCATCTGGATTTTAGTTTTCCTGGAAACAATCTCAATCTTGTATTATATAATAGAACTTCTTGTCCAGGTTCAAATTTCTTCTGAATAATCTTCCGATCATGCCATATTTTCATTTTTTCTTTATAATTTTTTGCATTATCATATGCTTCATTTCTTATTTCCTCAAGTTCATTGAGTTGCAATAATCTTTTCTCACCAACATCTTTTAGATTAAAATTAAATTCCTTAATAGCCCAAAATGCTTTATGTTCTAACNTCATGATCTGTAAACTTCCTTTTCTTATTTAGTACATCCTTCATAAATTTCACATAACTTGGCATTTGTTCCAAAGCTTCAAAAAAAGGAATATTTATCATTAATTTCTTAAGGATGTCCAAAAATTTTGTAAATTATTTATCTTTATTTTTCTGCTTCAGTCTTTGAAAAAATAAAGGTAATGGTTTTTCTAAAAGAACCTGTGTTTGTTCATTTTCATGTTGATCATTTTCCATATCTTCATTTTCTTCATCAACTTCAGTTTCTCTTTGGATCCTTATTTCAACTTCTTTTCCACTTCGTAAATGAGTAGTTTTAATTTGCTTTTTATTTTGATCTTTTGGATTAAATTCCATAGTACTCGAAAGAATTTCAGAAGGTCTGTTACTAAGTGCGGTAGTAATATGTCCTAATTGATTTTCAATATTTCTAATAGCAGCCCCTTGATTCTGTATTTGATTTCTCATATTCAACATCACTTCTTCCATTATCAACTTCTTTTCCTTAACTTGTGAGTTAGGATTGGAGTTAAATCCAGGAGGATAATAAGGTCAAGAATTAGGATTTCCTTGATTGTTCAGATTTTTGGATGGATTCACCGGATTATTATAATTATTCCAACTAAAATTAAGGTGATTTTTTCATCCAGAGTTAAAATAGTTATAATAGGGATTGTTATTTTGATTATTTATAGCGTTTAAGACATAACTTAAACGAAATCCCAAATATAGAAAAATCATCCATAAACACTTCCATTCCATGTTCTATAAAATTGCTTAAAATTAATATCATGCATCTTTGAAATGTTGCAGGTTCATTGCATAGTCCAAAAGACATTCTACGAAAAACAAATGTTCCATATGGGCTTATAAATGTTGTTTTCTCTTGATCCTCTAGAGCAACTGGAATTTGATGATAACCGGTATATCCATCTAAAAAGCGATAATATTTATTCTCAGCCAATCTATCCAACATTTGGTCTAGAAAGGGTAAAGGAAAGTGATCTTTTATGTTGGCCATATTTAATTTTCTATAGTCAATACAAATTTGCCAATTAGTAACTTATCTTACTGGTATTAATTCATTTTTCTCATTTTCTTCAATTGTCACTGCTTCTTTCTTTGGAACACAGTGAATTGGGCTTACCCAAGCACTATCTGAAATATGATATATAATTCCAGCACCTAAACATTTTAAAATCTCTTTTTTAAAAACTTCTTTCATTATCGGGTTTAATCTTCTCTGAGGATTAGCTTTAGGTTCATATTATCATCTAATAAAATTCTGTGCATACAAATTGAAGGACTAATTCTTTTAATATCTGCTAAAGTTCATTGNGTCTGAGGATGATAAGCAGTAGAGAATCTATGCATAATATCATATTTCTTAATTAATTTTTTGATTCTCTTACTTCTAAAATGAGATCCTCCATCAGTAATAATTACTCTCAGCATTTCATATCTTGTAAAAATATTTTTAATTAAAAATTTAGAAACACTGCGTGCATCACATCTGGGTACAACAATAACTTCAATCCATTAGGACATATACACAACAACAAGTAATATATATAAGTTTCCAAATGGCATAAATGGTCCCATAAAATCTAATCCCCACACATTAAAAATTTCAACTTCTAATATTAATTTAGAGCTATTTCATTTCTTCTAGAAATATTTCCTACTCGTTGACATCTATCACACATTTTAATATATTCATTAACATCTTTAAAAATAGTAGGACAATAAAATCTAGCTTGCAAAATCTTATATGTAATTTTATTTGTTCCAAAATGTCCCCCAAATTCAGAATCATGACATCTTTCAATTATCTGTTGAGTTTCTTCATAAGACACACATATTCTAACAATTAGATCTTTACATTGTTTATATAAATATGGCTCATCCCAAAAATAGAATTTTGAATCATATATAAACTTCTTTAATTGTGAATTTTTCATATCAGGTGGTAAAATATCACTTACAATATAATTCACTATATCAACATATCACGGTGCATCCATTTCATCAGTACTATATAACAATTTATCAGGAAAATTTTCTAAAATTTTACTTCCAAAATTAGTTAATATTTCTATTTCTATTCTAGACAAATGATCAGTTATTTGATTATCATTTTTCTTTTTATCAATCACAGTAAAATCAAACTCTTGCAATAGAAGTATCCATCTAATTAATCTTGGTTTAGCATTCTTCTTTTGCATTAAGTATTGAATAACAGAATGATCTGTATGTACTATACATTTAGTTCCAATTAAATAAGGTCTAAATTTATCAAAGGCGTAGACAATAGTTAATAACTCACTTTTGTAGGTAGTATAATTAATTTGAGCATCATTTAGAGTCTTATTAGCATAATATATAACTTTAAAAACTTTATCGTGCCTTTGTCCTAATACAGCCCCAATAACATAATCACTAACATCGTACATTATTTCAAATGATTTTTCACAGTCAGGTGGTGCTATTATAGATGTAGTGACTAATTTTTTCTTTAATAATTTTAATGCTTTTATGCATTCTTCATTAAAATCAAATTTCGTATCTTTTTCTAAAAGTTGGCATAGAGGCTTAGTTATTTTGGAAAAATTTTTTATGTAGTGCCTGTAAAAACCAGCATGTCCTAGAAAACTTCTCACCCCTTTAAAATTAGTAAGTGGTGGTAATTTTTCTATAATTTAGATTTTTTCAGGATCTACCTTCATGCCTTTTTAAGAAATTTTATGCCCAAGCACAATACCTCCAGCAACCATAACTTGACATTTTTCCCAATTTAATACTAGGTTGACTTTTTCACAAACTTCCAGAACCTTTTCTAAATTATTAAGTCATAACTTAAACAAAATCCCAAATATAAAAAAATCATCCATAAACACTTCCATTCCATGTTCTATAAAATTGCTAAAAATTGATATCATGCATCTTTGAAATGTTGCAGGTGCATTACATAGTCCAAAAGACATTCTATGAAAAGCAAATGTTCCATATGGGCTTATAAATGTTGTTTTCTCTTGATCCTCTAGAGCAACTAGAATTTGATGATAATCAGTATATCCATCTAAAAAGCGATAATATTTATTCCAAGCCAATGTATCTAATATTTGGTCTAGAAAGGGTAAAGGAAAGTGATCTTTTCTGGTGGTCATATTTAATTTTCTATAGTCAATACAAATTCGCCAATCAGTAACTTGTCTGACTGATATTAATTCATTTTTCTCATTTTCGCTTCTTTCTTCGGAACACATTGAATTAGGCTTACCGAAGCTCTACCTGAAATAGGATATATAATTCCAACATCTAACCATTTTTAAAATCTATTTTTTAACAACTCTTTTATTATCAGGTTTAATCTCCTCTGAGGATCAGCTTTAGATTCCTAATAAAATTCTGTGCATACAAATTGAAGGACTAATTCCTTTAATATCTGCTAAAGTCCATTGAAAAGCCTTTTTATACTTGTTCAACATTTTAATCAACTTTAGATCTTGAATTTCAGTTAACTCAGAAGATATAATAACAGGCAATGTAGATGACTCTCCTAAAAATACATACTTTAAATGGGCAAGTAAAATCTTCAATTCAAGTTCAGGTGGTTTAATACTTGAAGGAATAAGATTTTTACTATCATTTTCCAACAAGTCTAACGTTTCAAATTTGCCCTGAATATAATCCAAACCTTCTCCTTTTATTTCATCATCATTCTCAAAAATTTCTGCTTGTTTTAATTTATCTTCACACTCATTCTTAAACTGTTCATTACTCAGATAATCAGCTACTTCCATTCTGAAACATTCATTTTCTTTTTATATTGCAGGATATTTCATAGCATTTGCTATATTAAATTTTACTTCTTGATCATTAACTCTCATTATTAATTCTCCTTTTTGTACATCTATTAAAACTATTCCTGTTGCAAGAAATGATCTCCCTAAAATAATAGGAATCTCTTTATCTTCCTCCATATCCAATACTATAAAGTCTATAGGAAAAATAAATTTATCCACTTTTATTAGTACATCCTCTATAACTCTTTTTGGATAAGTTATTGATCGATCAACTAAGAGAAATTTCTCCCAAATCTAAATGTTTAAAGATCGACAAGGGCTNATCTTTAATTCAAGTTCAGGTGGTTTAATACTTGAAGGAATAAGATTTTTACTATTGTTTTCCAACAAGTCTAACATTTCAAATTTGCCCTGAATATAATCCAAATCTTCTCCTTTTATTTCATCATCATTCTAAAAAATTTCTGCTTGCTTTAATTTATTTTCACACTCATTCTTAAACCGTTCATTACTCAGATAATCAGCTACTTCCATCCTGAAACATTCATTTTCTTTTTATATTGCAGGATATTTCATAGCGGATAATTAGTAACTTCCATCCTAAAACATTCATTGTCTTTTTCTATTGCAGGATATTTCATAGCTTTTGTATTATTAAATGTTACTTCTTGATCATTAACTCTCATTATTAATTCTCCTTTTTACACATCTATCACAGCTCTCCCTATTTCAAGAAATGGTTCTCCCTAAAATAATAGGAATCTCTTTATCTTCCTCCATATCCAATACCATAAAGTCTACAGGAAAAATAAATTTATCCCCTT
>JXCR01144032.1:104506-131853 GCA_002079205.1 Phalaenopsis hybrid cultivar | reverse complement strand
GAAGCTCTCTGAAGAGTTTAGAAGGCCTCAGTGAAAATTTTTTTTACCACACCCCTCCATGGTNTACCAAAGGTCATGTTAAATTTAAAATTTTTGAAAATATAGTTAAGTGAGGACAAATAAAATTAAGTTCTCACTTTTATTTTTTTAAAATAATTTTTCTCCCCAAAAAACTTAAATTTTTTTAAAAGATTTACATGAAGAAATTTAAAAACAAAAGGGTGAAAGAAAGTATTACATACATAAAGAAAATTCATACCTGTTGAAGATTCAAATTTTTCCAAATAAATTCTAAAATACTGCAGATGCTAATATGAAAAACTACAAGGCTTAAAACATTAAATTGAACATAATATATATAAAATTTGCTGAGAAAGAGTTAATTACAATACATATAACAAAGTGCTGACNAATTCTAAAATACTGCAGATGCTAATATGAAAAACTACAAGGCTTAAAACATTAAATTGCACATAATATATACAAAATTTGCTGAGAAAAAGTTAATTACAATACATATAACAAAGTGTTGAAACTAACAACAGAACTAAACTAAATTTGAAAAATGAAAACAGTTTTACACATTACATTTTCACATTACAACATAACAACACAGTCTCAACAATATCACAAAACAAACAATACAATGACAAAGTACAACACAAACAAACAAACAAACCAAAAGATCACCAGTCATCATCTTCTTCATCATTAACATCTAACTTCTGCTGCTGATGTGGAGTATAAATAGGGTGAATAGGGAACTGAACTGTACGATCACCCCTCAAGTATTTCACTAAAGCATCATCATAAGTGGCATCATATTCAAACTTCTAGTGAAGCAGATCATTTGTATGAGCATTTTTGGCCTCCAGGTTCTGCATCCTATGATCCATCCTCAAAATATCTCCTTGTTGAATCATCATCTGGTCCAATAACTCTCTGTTACTGGGGTCACTTGAAGTAGGCTAACAAAAATTAGAGGTCCTAGAAGTAGAAGGAATATCCCTAGCCTTACTTCCAGATCTCCAATCAATATGGGACTCATAAGTCTAATTTTTGCAGGACCAATCGGTCTCTGAGGCTCAATCCTCTCCATTTAGGTCTGAAATCAACTCTTGTGTGCTCACAAAGTGTATAAATGAGAGAATGGTGTGCCAATCCATTAGTTGTCTATCCCAGAGCAATAGATCGAGTGTTCATATAAATGATAAAGCCTACATTTATATCCATCACTTGTTGAATACAGTAGTTCAGGATGGCTATATCCTTGGTCACTTCACTATGATGGTTTGTTAGAATCATCCTCCGCGAAATAAACATTTGCTAGGTCTTAGATACTACATTTAACATAGAAAGGGGAAAGTTTACTTTAACTCCATTCTTTACTTTCCAAGCCCCTTTCTCACCAGTCAGAAAAGAAATAACCTCATCTAAGGCCTCATAAACATCTTCTTACTGATAAAACTCATTAATTTTTCTTGGAGTAAACTCCACCCTTTTTCCTCGAACAAAAACAAAATCATCAGAAGCCTCCGGAAAGTTGGCATAAAATTCCATAACTATCTCAGCTATCGCATCAGCAATAAAATAGCAGAAGTTTTCCCATTGTTGAGCGATAATCAGTCATTCAACTTCTCCTCCCAGATTTTTTAAACCTTGATCCGGAATCACTTCTTATTTTCTCAAAGATTATGAAATCGAGCACTAGCTTTAAAGCTAACAAACTTTTTCTCGACATATTCTATTTTTCTTTTATTCGATCTAGGTGCCATAGAGAATCTAGAAAATTTTGATAAAAATCTGAATAAATTCCAAATTTTGGAAAATCAAAATCTAAAGCACTTTAAACCTAAATCCACTAAATAAAAGTTTTTCACCAAAGCATTTTCTCAAAATCTCTAAAAAAACCCAAAACTTTCAGATCTAGGCAATGTGAGAAAAATCTTTAGTGAAAAAAAAAAATTTTCCTTTAAAGTGTAGCTCTTAATTAGGAAAAAGAAATCCGAAGTTCCTTTGCCTCTAAATCATCGCAAATCCGC
Source organism: Phalaenopsis hybrid cultivar (assembly GCA_002079205.1). Taxonomy (NCBI): domain Eukaryota; kingdom Viridiplantae; phylum Streptophyta; class Magnoliopsida; order Asparagales; family Orchidaceae; genus Phalaenopsis; species Phalaenopsis hybrid cultivar. The sequence continues at coordinate 129,811 of JXCR01144032.1, read as the reverse complement.
ACAAATTCAAGCCCTAGGTGTGAAAACTGAAGGTTCAAGGTGACTTTAGAGGTAAAAATTGAGGTTTTGCGGTGAAAATCACAAATCAAAGAGGTTATTACTGCTCTCGAGTCGAAGGCACCGTCAGCACCCATGCTAGTGTCGTCGACGCTGAAGGCTCGAAATTCATTATTTTTCAAAATTTCAATTTCCTTTTTATTTACTCAAAAGTTTTTTTAGTATTTTTAAATACAAATTTTTATCTATCAATAATTCACAAATAAACATTTCACAAACAATCATTTTCACAAACAACAACAAACTAACTTTTATATATGAAAATACACTTTTTACAAACACGTTTCACAAATCACACATTCACACATATTAAGCAAACTACTTATAAATCAGTGTCGAAATCAAGCCACAACACTAACCACTGACAGAAAACTATACACATAATCAAAGTTAGAATTCTAAAGCAAAAATAAACCAAACCAAATCAAATCTAATCCACACAATTACATCAAATACATAAATAATCTTAAGCAAGTAGAGAATCCAAAGTCTTCAGTCATTCCACTTCATCTTCAGTGCTTTCACCTCCTCTAATATCTCCCATGGATTGGTAATGAACATATAGGTTGTAGAAGGATCAGTACAGGAATTGAACTGTCAAATTTTCTTTGATCCACCCATTTTCTTTAAACATTCAAACTAATCTTGCTTCAAAAGTTCCAGTATGATCAAAATTTTCTTTAATTCTCTAATCAATGTGATAAAAAAGGTACTTAAGATCTCCCACTGCATTCATAATACTCTGAAGTTCCATTTGAATTTTCTTCAATTTCTTCTCCAAAGCAAGCAAAATTTCTACTGTTGGTGGTATTAATGGAGTTAAAGCATGTGAAGAATGATCCATAATAGCATTTAGTGCTTCATTTCCATTACCAACATACTGATCATCAATAGGGATCATGGGCTCCCATGATAGTAAAAATTTTTCCCAACTTTCATATGACACTTGGGATTGACTGCAAATCAGAAAAAGTGTAGAAGGATGCTCAAGTCCATAAATTTTCCCATTCACAATGATACCCATAATAGATTTAAATATGGTTGATTCTATATCTATATGTTTTTTCATTTGAATGCAGGAGTTTAAAATAACACTTTTCTTGGTGACTCTACTAATTTTCATGGTAGGGAATAATTTTGCGCAAATAAAGAAATGCCATTGCTTCAAAATAAGATTAAGTGATGAAGTAGGAAAACTAATGTATCATTCATCTCGTACTTCCCACATATCACTTTCATCCATCAGAAAATTATAATCATCTTGCATCAAATCTCACATAGGAATGAAATTTGTATAATGACAGATTGGAACATTTTCTATCATATACAATTCATTAATCCTTGCAGGAGTAAATGGTACAACCTTACCTCGTACAAAGACAACTCCCTGGGTAATTCCATGTAGAGTTGCATAGAACTCCTTAACAACAGGAATAACAACCACAGCAGTAGTGTAACACAGAACTTCTCATCGCCTTTGCAAAATGATCTTATCAATCGGAGAACTTGGATTGATCAATCCATGTTTAAAAAACCCTCTCTCCTTGATCAATCTCTTTTTCATAATAAATTTATCGTATAATCTCTGCGCATCAAAACTAATAAACTTTCTTCTATTGAAAACTCCATACCTTGAAGTATTTCTAGAATTGGAAGCCATGAAATCTGAAAATAAGAAGTTTCTAGGTGACCACGGAAGTTTTTAGGACTTTAAAAATACCCCCTGATGGTTATTATGAAGCGAAATACCGCCAAAGTCTGCCAAAAGTCGTCTGAACCGTCAAACTGATCTCTGTTTCGTTGCCACTGCCGGCGCTGAGGTTTGTTTTCTTGGGCCCTGTCTGCTTCAGTGGCCAAAATTTTGTGACTTTCATTTTTTGTTCAATTTAATTCCAACTTTTCTCCAATACCAATATTTGACTTAATTTATAATAAATGCAATTGTGTAGGACTATTATCTACTAATATATAAGACACTTATCAAAAAAATAGTAATACATAGACATATATGTATGGGTTGCCTCCCACAAAGCGCTTGGTTTAACGTCGTCATCTCAACACTTCATTTGTTTAGTTGGGTTGACTTAACATTAAAACTTCTTTAAATTGAGATATGTGACCTTCATAATAATGTTTCAAACAATGCCCATTAACTTTAAATCTTTTCCAGTGCTAGAATCTTGACTAACAACAGTTCCATAATGATTAACTTTAATCACTTTAAATGGTCATAGCCATATGGATTTCAGTTTTCCTAGAAACAATCTCAATCTTGTATTATATAATAGAACTTCTTGACTAGGTTCAACTTTTTTCTGAATAATCTTCCGATCATGCCATATTTTCATTTTTTCTTTATAGGTTTTTGCATTATCATATGCTTCATTTCTTATTTTCTCAAGTTCATTGAGTTGCAATAATCTTTTTTCACGAGCATCTTTTAGATTAAAATTAAATTTTTTAATAGCCAAAAATGCTTTACGCTCTAATTCAACTGGTAAGTGGCATATTTTTCCAAATGTAAGTCTGAATGAGGACATTCCTATAGGAGTCTTATAAGCAGTTATATATGCTCATAATGAAGTATCTAGTCTAGCAGACCAATCCAATTTATAAAGATTTACATCTTTTTCTAAAATACGTTTAACTTCATGATTTGATAAATCTGCTAGACCGCTAGTCTGAGGATGATAAGCAGTAGAGAATCTACGCATAAGATCACGTTTATTAATTAATTTTTTTATTCTCTTATTCCTAAAATGAGATCCTCCATCAGTAATAATTACTCTCGGCATTCCATATCTTGTAGAAATATTTTTAATTAAAAATTTAGAAACACTCCAAGCATCACATCTGGGTACAACAATAGCTTCAACCCATTTGGACATATAATCAACAGCAAGCAATATATGTAAGTTTCCAAATGAAGACATAAATGGTCCCATAAAATCTAATCCCCACACATAAAAAATTTCAACTTTTAATGTGTAATTTAGAGGCATTTCATTTCTTTTAGAAATATTTCCTACTCGGTGACATCTGTCGAACATTTTAATATATTCATTAGCATCTTTAAAAATAGTAGGCCAATAAAATCCAGCTTGCAAAATCTTATAAGCAGTTCTATTTGTTCCAAAATGTCCTTCAAATTTAGAATCATGATATCTTTCAATTATCTGTTGAGTTTCTTCATAAGGCACACATCTTCTAACTATTATATCTTTACATCATTTTTATAAATATGGGTCATCCCAAAAATAGACTTTTGAATCATATATAAATTTCTTTAATTGTGGATTTTTCATATTAGGTCATAAAATATCACTTACAATATAATTCACTATATCAGTATACTACGGTACATCAATTTCATCAATACTATATAACTGTTCATCGAGGAAATTTTCTAAACTTTCATTGCAAAATTAGTTAATATTTTTATTTCTATCCTAGACAAATGATCATCTATTTGATTATCATTTCTCTTTCTATCAATCATGGTAAAATCAAATGCTTACAATAGAAGTATTCATCTCATTAATCTTGGTTTAACATGCTTCTTTTGCATTAAGTGTTTAATAGTAGAATGATATGTATGCACTATACATTTAGTTCCAATTAAATAAGGTCTAAATTTATCAAAGGCATAAACAATAGCTAATAACTCTCTTTCAGTAGTATTACAATTAATTTGAGCATCATTTAGAGTCTTACTAGCATAATATATAACTTTAAAAACTTTGTCGTGTCTTTGTCCTAATACAGCCCCAATAGCATAATCACTAGCATCACACATTATTTATATGGTTTTTCCCAGTGAGGTGGCAGTATTATAGGTGCAGTGACTAATTTTTTCTTTAATAATTCAAATGTTTTTATGCATTCCTCATCAAAATCAAATTTCTTATATTTTTCTAAAAATTGTCATAGCGGCTTAATTATTTTTGAAAATTTTTTTATGTAGCGCATGTTAAAATCAGCATGTCCTAGAAAACTTCTCACCCTTTTAACATTAGTAGGTGGTGGTAATTTTTCTATAACTTGGATTTTTGCAGGATTTACCTTCATGCCTTTTTTAGAAATTTTATGCCCAAGCACAATACCTCCTACAACCATAAATTGACAATTTTTCCAATTTAATACTAGGTTGACTTTTTCACATACTTCCAAAAATTTTTCTAAATTATGAAGACATAACCTAAACAAAGTCCCAAATATAGAAAAATCATCCATAAACACTTCCATTCCATGTTCTATAAAATTGCTAATAATTGACATCATGCATCTTTGAAATGTTGCAGGTGCATTGCATAGTCTAAAAGGCATTCTACGAAAAGAAAATGTTCCATATGGACTTGTTAATTTTGTTTTCTCTTGATCCTCTAGAGCAATTAGAATTTGATGATAACCAGTATATCCATCTAAAACGTAATAATATTTATTCCCAGCCAATCTGTCCAACATTTGGTCTAGAAAGTGTAAGAGAAAGTGATCTTTTCTGGTGGTCATATTTAATTTTCTATAGTCATTACAAATTCGTCAACCAGTAACTTGTCTGATTGGTATTAATTTATTTTTCTCATTTTCTTCAACAGTCACTACTCCTTTCTTTGGAACACAGTGAATTGGGCTTACATAACCGAATAGGATATATAATTTCAACATCAAACCATTTTAAAATCTCTTTTTTAACAACTTCTTTCATTATTGGATTTAATCTTCTTTGAGGATCAGCTTTAGGTTCATAATTTCATTATTGGGTTTAATCTCCTCTAAGGATCAGCTTTAGGTTCGTATTGTTCATCTAATATAATTCTGTGCATACAAATTGAAGGACTAATTCCTTTAATATCTGCTAAAGTCCATCTAAAAGCCCTTTTATACTTGTTCAACATTTCTATCAACTTTTGTTCTTGAACTTCAGTTAACTTAGAAGATATAATAACAAGCAATGTAGATGACTCTCTTGAACATACATACTTTAAATGGGCAGGTAATATTTTTAATTCAAGTTCAGGTAGTTTAATACTTGAAGGAATAAGATTGTTACTATCGTTTTTCAACAAATCCAACGTTTCAAATTTGCCTTGAATATAATCCAAATCTCTCTCCTTTTATTTCATCTTCATTCTCAAAAATTTTTCCTTGCTTTAATTTATCTTCACACTCATTCTTAAATAAACTCCTTGCTTTAATTTATCTTCACACTCATTCTTAAACTTTCATAAGGTTTCATAAGATGGTTGAGTATTAATAATCCCTCATAGTGAATTTTCCTCTAATACTGGAGGAATTTGAGAATGGTTCACTCATATTTGATCAATATTTTTAAAAATAACAGCAATTTGAGATGCAAAAATAGACATTGCATCAGATTCATGAATACTGGATACTCTTTTAAGATTTACCCTTTTGCCATTGAAAATTGTTAGTAGTCATTTCTTCAATTAAAGAATATGTTTCATCAAAAGGTTTTGACATTAATGATCCACCTGCAACAACATCTATAATAGATCTTAGTGATCCTACAAATCCATTGTAGAAAGTTTGAATTATTAACCAATCTGGTAAAGCATGATGTGGACATTTCCTAAGAAGCTCTTTAAATCTTTCTCAGGCTTCATATATTGATTCCCTCTCAAACTAAGAAGATTCTTAAATCTTTCCTAGGCTTCATATATTGATTCCCCTTCAAACTAACAAAAAAAATGTAATATCATTTCTAAGCTTAGGCTTCATATATTGATTCCCCTTCAAAATGACAAAAAGATGTAATATCATTTCTAAGCTTAACAGTTTTGAGGGTGGAAAATATTTAGCCAAGAATTTTTGTAATAGTTCTCCCCAAGTTCTGATAGATCCAGGTGCTAATGAATTTAACAAAGCCTTGGCTTTATCCCTTAATGAAAAAGGAAAAATTCTATGTTTAACAACGTCATTAGACACTAAGTTATATTTAAATGTAGTGCAAATCTCAAGAAAACTAGCAAGATGTAAGTTAAGATCCTCAGTAGGTGATCCTCCAAACTAATTATTTTGTACCATTTGGATAATAGCAAGTTTAAGCTCAAATGACTTAGCTGCAACATCAGGATTTTGAATAGTCAAGTGAAGTTCATCTACTGTCAGATTCGCATAATCTTTTAAAGGTCTTTGTCAATTCTCATTTATTGGATTTTCTAAGTTATTTTTCATTTCTTTTAAATTTTTAATTTCTCTTTGTTGTTTTCAAATTTTTATAATAGTACGTTCTAACTTTGAGTCGTAAGATACTAAGCCTTTAGATCCAATATTTTGCATAAACAAATAAAGTAAACCAAGTAAAATTCTTTTTTTAAACACTCTTAAATAAATTTCTTTTTGGATTTTTGATTTTTTGTATATATATTTTTTATTTTTTTATATTTTTATAGTATATATATTATCTCTAACTTTCCTAATTTATCAAAACTATTTAATTTACCTAAATTTAACCGTTACCTTCTCCACGCAACGGTGCCAAAAACTTGATCCTGATTTTTTACATGTAAGGATTTATGAAGTTGACACCACTACATCTCAAAAAAAACTTGATCATTGTATGAAAATTAAGTTTTGTAAAATATATATAATTATAGGCAATTAATAATGGGATTCTATGCAAGTATACGTATTGTTATCATTTAATAAAGGACTTTCTATTTAAGCCCCAAATATCGATCCCACAAGGAAGGTGTAAATTGGGAATGATAAGTTTTATTAGAAAATTCACAGAAAATCAAACAAAATCACTGTCACTAATTTTGAATGTTGAGATGTTATTAAAACTAAAGTACTTAACTATTAGCAAAATAGAAATACAAAGTTTAAAAAATTAAATACTAATTTACTAACCTTGTTTATGTAATGAAGATTTCTTATGTGAAAAGGCATCCTTCTCACCACAATGAGCTTCTGGTGAAATGAGATGAGATAAATGTTTATAATATGTATTGTGCCAAATATGAGCAATTATAATTCTTTACCCTGATACAGTGCATAGAAAATCATTGGCTAATCCTAAGTTTAGTCCCTAAATCTGTGGCTAGGCTAGGAGGATATCGGCTCCCACTTCCCTTCACCTGAAGGCTAACTCTCTCTTTAGTTTTTAAAAACTAAGACTGAATTAGGGGTTTTAGTCTGTCACCCTAAAGATTCTCCAATTCTACACCCAATAAAGAATTTTTCCCTATTTTATTGCACTTAATTCCATGAACGAATTTATCCTCCATGAAATCAAATGTGATCTTCACTGTGTTATAGAAATCATACTCCATTTCCCAAATCATATGTTTCACAACATGTTTTAACAATTTAATTGGCCAGATAGAAATGTAAACTAAGTTCAAAGTTGATAAAGCATCATAATTTATTTTATATTTTAATATTGGCACATCATATTATCTTTTCATTTCATCATATCTCAGAGTAGGGAGAAAAACAGAGAGAATACTCAAACTTCATGAGAAAGACACAACAAAACACAAATTTCATATATAAAATAAAGTTCAGACAACACTAATAAACAAACAAAACTTATCTGAAACTCTTTCTCGAAGCAAATCCCTTGTAACATTTCCTTAGAAATGGAGGAAGAAGATATCTCTCACTTTTCTCCTTCTCCAACGCTCTTACAGAAAGTTTCATACTAAATCTCACCACACAAACTTTAAACTATAAAAGAGAAATCACTAATGGACTCCAATATAGTGGTGGAATGAAGATTTATTATGAAGAATGGCGAAAATGGAGCGTGGTGGAATGTTTTGGAGAGAAAATGAATCCATTCCTTGATGAATTTCGGCCCCAAATAAAGCCCATGGTCGATTCTCCAAGAGGTGTCTCCAAAAAATCTTCAAAAATCGCCCAAATAGATTGATCCTTCTAGAAAAGGGGGTTGGACCACCTTTGGTGCCATCGGCGCTAGTCTGGCGCCGTCGACGCTGAGTAAAAAATTCAGCTGTTCTATTGTTCTGCATGAACAGCGCTGCCCTTTGCACGGTCGGCGCTGAGTACTTCTTAAAAAACGTCATTTTGACTACAAATTCCATTATTTTTGCTTCTTTTTTTTACTTTAAGTCCTATAAATCAACAACCTACAAAAGAATATCAAAATACCTTCCCTTATGGTGCAATATCACAAAAAATAAGTATAAAATATGAGCCTAAAAACACATATATTTTCAATGTATCAGTGCTCGACACATTCGTGGAGGTTCAAGGAGGCTGAGGATTGAGCCTCTGGTTGTGGTGAAAGGTCTAGACCCAAATTCAATCAACGCCAGATTTGGGTGTTGGCCTTGAGCTATCATAGAGGCTCTGTATGAGGCAGATTTGATATGGCTATGTCTTAGTTCAGTGTGATGATAGTATGGGTGAGTTTAATTTTGATTTGGTGCACTGTGGAGGTGTGGTGGTGAATGTCTTGTCTCCGGTAAGGATTTGAGCTAAAAAAATTGAGCTATGGCAAGGGGAATTAGGGCAATGGAGTGATTGGGCTCCACTGTGGAAGTCTTAAGGAAGCTTAGGGAGTGATTTCAGAGGGTATCCTTAAGAAACTTTCAACATACCTTCCATGGCCATGGAGGTGGAGGTTTTATAAAAATGGCTTAGGGTGGCACTGTGGTCCAATTTAGGGGTGTAAAATGATGCTTATGTGGAGGATAGAGAAGCTCTAAACTTCAAATGGGATGAGGCGGCCTCTAGGTTTGAATTGGGTTTGGATTTTTTTAGGGTGGCTCATGGTTTTGGCTCCTCCAATGACTAGGCTAGTCGGCAAGCCTAGAGGAGGTGGCCAGGAGGTTAGGTGAGCCAGGGGAATCTGACACAATAATTTATTTAGACAGGTGTTTAGTTTTGGCAAAAATCCCTTAGGCTTAAGCAATTTTGGATGTAAATCCCATGATTTGGGGAATCTTTGGTCCATGGCCCATTTGGGTGGTTCCATGGGGCTTATCTTGGTCAGTAAGGTCCAAACTTTTGCTGTGGTGGTCTTGCCTTGACAAATTTGGCTAGATTGGGTCAACCTTTGGTGAAGGGGTTCATGTAGGTCAATTTGATTAAAGCTTGGGTTTAGGCTAGGCTAGCCATGACCTTGAGCCCAATTTATTTATCAACATTGTGTAGATGATTGTAATGAAGATTTTTGGTGAAAGATTGAAGTAATTTTGAGTTCAATTGGAAGCTCAATTTGAAGAATTTTGAGATTTTGGTCACTTTGGGCATGTTGGACTAGACTTGGGCTTAGGTTGAGCTAGGCTTGGAATTTAACTCAATTTAATGGTCCAAATGATCAAGATATATGTTATGAAGATTTTTCATGAAAGAATGGAGTGGAAATTTTAGGCCTAAGACAATCAATTTGGTGGAATTTTGAGACATGGCCAAGTCAGAGAAAACTTGGGGCTTTTTGGACATAAATCAAAATTAAATGAAATTGAGGCTTTACCAAGGCCATTTTAAAGGTAAATTTTGATGTGTAGGAGTTTTATTAAGTGTTTTCAATAAATTGTGGCAAATTGAGTAGGCTATATGTTCAATTTGGTGAGATTAAGTCATATGGCCAAAATTGGGGGTTTGATTTAGATCAAAATTGGGCTCAAAGCATGGGTCAATTGAGATTGGATTTGGTTTATATTGGTCATGTGAAAGGTGAATTTGAGTTTAGGAAAGAAATTGGAGGAAATTGGGACCAAACTGATGGACATTTGAGGTGAATTTAGGGAAGTTGGGCCTTTAAAGGCAATTTGGGGGTTTTGGTCAAAATAATCAAATAAGTCAAATTAGATCAAGTGGTAGTTGAGAAAAATGAAATTGGGAATATTTGGAAGGTTTTGAGAGTTTTTGGAATTATTTAGAATTTTTGAAATTTTGGGCTAAGGTGGGGTATTTTGGTAATTTGGCAATTTTTGATGATTTTGGATAATTTGGATGTTTTTAAAAGGTTTGAAGTGATTTTTGAATAAATTTGAGTATTTTGGGTAAATTTGGGAATTTTGGCCAAATTTAGGGTTTCAAGGGTACTTGGGTAATTTGGGGGAGTTCACGGGCAAAAAGGTCAAGTTGAGTATTTTGGGTAAGATTGGGGAGCTAACCACCATAAATGAGCTATGGACCAATGGAAACCCCATTTGGGTCTTATATCTACTGGTCTTAGCTAAACCCTAGCCTAGGGCCAGTGGGTTTAGGGGACCATCTACATGAGTCTCCCAAAGGATTAAGGGATCAAAGTCAGGAAATTTTTTGTTTGTATTTGTGAGTGATTGTGAGTAAGGTAAGTATCTTAGGTCTAGACCAACACCTAAGGTCAAGCAGTCCTAATGGAACTCTCCTTTGGCTCCCCCTTTATTACCCCACATACTAAGTGCTAGAGGTTAGGACCACTATGTGGAACTTCAAGTTGAGTAAAGAGGAGTTTGGAATTTTTAATGGTGAGGGTTTCTTTTCTAGTTTTTTAGGAATAGTCAACAAGAAAGTCTTATGGCTAGACCCTAGGCTACTAAAGAGGAAAAACTAAATCTCAACCAAAAGTGAGGTCAACAAACTTCAAAATGAGACTCGACGAACTGAAGTGCCTAAGAAAGACGACAAGAAGAAGTGTTATGATGCTCGGTTGTATAATTCTCAAACTTAGAAATTTCCCAAGTCTTGACTTAATTTTCATGGCTAGTTATCTGCTTCATAGCAATAAGGCTCTGCAAATGGAACCACGGAAACCACCCTAAAAATTATGATTCACCACCCTCCTAAGAGGTGTGCATCTACCGAATTTAAATTTTTGATACAATAAAATAAAACATAGGCACACATAAGGGTTGTCACCCAAAGTAAGCCTACTCTTAGTATAACAACCAAAAAGCTCGCAAATATCCTCAATGACGAACAACAAAACCACGATGTTTGACTTGCCCACGGGAATGAATATAACATTCAACTTGTATTAAATAAAGCTCAAGAACAAATTGAAGTGTGACAAAAAAGGTTAGTTCACTCAGACAAAAAATTACATGTATAAAGGACAAAAATGTCATATTTCATTCATATAATTATTTTTTACAAAATCAGTCATGTGTTTAATTTTGATTACACATAAAAAAGAGAGAGAGTTAAAAAGAGACAAAAAGGAAAACTAAAGCCTAGGGGTTGTCAAGTCGAGTGTTAGATGATCGTTCATCCACCACATTGTCGCTCATACAATCATCTTGATGTTCAAACATTGAAGGAGATTCAAAGAGCTTCTTGAATTTCTCTATTTAGAATATTTGAGGTCAACCAACCCCACTGTGAAAAATTGCTCGATGGATATTCTCTGACACTCCTCTAAGTTCTCAACCATAGCATTAAGGAACTACTTAGTTGTTTTCATAATGACTATTTGCTCAGTCAGTTCAACATTTTTCTCTTAGATAATAGATACCTACTCAGACACTAGCTCCAACTCTACCTTTACATCATTTAGATTTGTATCAAACTTAGCCGCCCTCATTACTGCAAGCTCTGTAAACTCTTGATATTCTCTGATCCTTACCTTAGACATCAGAGCCCTCTCTCTCATAGCCAAGTAGAGTGAGGTCGTGTGATGTGTCAACACTTAACCAAGCAGTTGAAAATGGTGGACTAAATGGTATAACTCAAGGGGTAGAGATTTTTTAAGTGCTTCTCAAGGCCGACTCACTATAAGATTTCTACAATAGAGGTTCCATATTAAGCTAACTCAAAGTTTAGGAGGAACCAATCCCTTTAAACACTTGTTGACTTGAATCTAGAATATGAATTTTTTAAGAGATTTGTTCCCTTATTTTATAAGGGAATCTGGTGATCATTACCATACTTTTTATTCATTGGAGGCAAAGTGACGAAAGATTCAGAGTTATAAGATATGGCCTTATCAATGCGCCTACATTCAACTTCTTTTGCTGACTTAAAGATCCCATTCAAACTTTCTTCCAAATCTTCCTCCTCAGCTGGTTCAATTAGTGCTAATGTAGACTAAGAAAATTGTCTTCTTGTCTCACCTCTCTCGGATAGAAAAATGTAACAAAAAGTCAACGGTAGGGAAACCTCCTTTGTGGAAGGACACTCTGAGGACTCTATGGTCTCTGATCGAAAGGAAGGAGTCAGTTTGTCTTGATGCTAGCCCTTTGAATTATCTAAATTCACAAGTGTAATTTTTTGTTCGGTTAATATTAACTCTCATGTAACCTTATTTTGAATAATGACTGAACTTTTGAAGGAAGCATGCTGGAACGTATAACTTTGCCTTCTGTCGGGCCACCTTCTTATGTTTTGTCATTTATCCCTCTTAGAGGAAATCCACCTACTATATTTCTTCCCCTTGCATCCTTCTTTGAATGTCGAGCAGCCTTAAGCAGTAGCAAACCTTGACTCACCAAACTCGTGCACAACAAACTCCCTCCAAATTTACACTTCGTTATCCTCTCTTCCTATGCTCAGACATGAGTGATCGAGATGGCCACACAGACGTCCTCCTGTTCACTTCAAATAGTCTTCACTTTAGTATGGAGGGTTGTCATTTTCAAGTAAATGATCGCCAATTCATCTATCATATCTGATATGGTGGTCTCTCTCTAGAGGCTTACTGCTCGTGCTAAGGAGACCACAAATTTGTTCATAAAATAGGACAGAGACTCATGATACTTGCCTAGCATCCGTCTCCCTCCCAGTGTCAGCAAGGGGTGACAAATTCTTATATGCCACTTCCACATGGTCAAGAGCAGAAGGTCCAACAGGCGTCTTCAGCTCAAGAAGTTTTCCGTCCTCTATGTGCAGGGAAGTGATGATTTGCATGGTCTCATCTGCAACATTAAATTCAGTGCCATTAGAACAGAAGAATGAATCAAAATAGAAAATATTCAATTACTGATCAGTCTCTCCATCTCCAATGTACAGAAACTCTCCCCAACATGTAGAGAGAATCACTCTAAATAGCCTCACCAACCAAAGACTGATGCAAAAAACCTCCTGACAACAGAAATTGTGTGGCCACCTCAATATGTTTCTATTCTTTTCGTGGCATCTAAGTTGATCACTGATAGATCATATTCAGAGCCCACACAAGAGCATTATTGATACACACTCCCATCATCTTTCCCAACTCTAGGAGTGGCAGCGAGTCGGAAGACTCTACAACTTTCTCTACCCACCGCATCTTTTTTATTGCCTATTTCACCATTTTGGCACCTTCCGGACTAGCCTCTTGGCCAACTTTTTGGCACCAACCTGTCCGCCACTGTCCTCAAGCCTCTATTTGGTCAGTTGCCTCTCAGTTGGTTTTTTTTCTTTTGGGGTTGCTTGGAGCTTTTTGTTTTCTTCTTCTCACTCACTGAAGGTCAGATCTTAACGTTTGTAAGCTTGAATGCCACATCAGCGCTTCTTTGCCATAGGCTTTTTAGCACTCGACATTCTCGTCCCCTACTAAAATTTACTCTAAGACAGGAGCTTTGAAAGTGAAATTGGAAAGCACAAATCACACCCGATTTGTTGGGATTACTGGCACAAAAATTCAGAGAGTACAATTATGGGAAGTATTTAAACCTAGAAAAAATTTGATGAACCTTATAATGAGATTACAAAAGGATTGGGTTTTCAGCCAAAAAACTGAACCATCAAGTATCACTTCATTTAGTGGGAATTCGAGTCGACCAAACGTAAGGAAATTATATTCTCAGCAAATATGCACTGTACTGTAGAACTAGAGATGACCATGCAATATTGGCTCCTCAAAAGATTGTAGGACATTCGCAGAACATGTCAATATTCGTTCCAACCCTCAGTAGGCACCATTCCTTCTAATGAAGGAGGCTCTTTAGATAACTATGATACGCTTGAAGAAATAAACCTTCATAAAGAATAAGATCTCAATTCAGGATTCCCTCAGGAAAGCCGACCAAATATATATCGACTAACCCAATGAATATCAATCAATCGAATGACGACCAACAAACCAAACTAAGCAGTTACAAATATGAAGTGGCACCAATAATGCTTCTCATTACAAATATGACATTCTTCCTCATTCTTCTCATCTGACCAATGCTTTATATCTCGGGGGTGACCCGAAAGATATTTTAGGATTTGTCACGCAGCATTTTGACTCGATCTCAAACGCTAAATAGATTTCTATCCTATTTCCTAACTTTTTCCTTCCTTCAAGGTTTGTTGAGGAAAGCGTGAATTAACGGGAAAAATAGCTATGAAAATGTGGTTTAAAAAATGATTGTAAGTGAAAAATTGGGCACCACTTTTTCTAATATAACCATGACATCATAATAATAAGAGAAACATACCTGTAACTATATTCGAATAATATATTATATGGCCAATTCAAAAATTTACCGAATGTCAATACCCGCAGGATGTTTCTTCAACTACGGTCAACTGAACCAGCACGTTCCTTCTTAGCAAAGCCCTATTTTTTCTTAAACAATAACGAGCCTGCATTAACCTATTTAATGAAATTGCCTTTGATGTAGCCAAATGGAGACTATTAGTAAACAAAGGAACAAATAAGAAAATCAAAATAAAAATTTTAAATATAAAAAGAAGCAAATGAGAATTGTCCGTTGACTAAGAATTTGCCTTCAATAAAAAGAGACACATTTGTACGCGAAATGTTATATACAAACCGTTAACGGTCTGACCATCCTCAAAAACTATAGCCAATAGAAGCCTACAACAGTTAATTAAAATTATTTCCCTAACTCAAACTAAAGAACTTTAAACCATATGATTAATGGAAGCAATACAGATTTACCCTTTCCTGCTTGAATTAAAAATACAAAAAGATGCACAGATTCTGGATGAAAATAAACATATGTGACTAGACCTTATGCGTAAATTGAAAATAATAGCTGGTTACAGAGATACAAACGGAAAAGAAAGGCTGAGAACAATGAGGGAGAATACGAGCTTAGTAAGGATTCAAAAGGGCGCTGTTGCCTTTGATTTCCCTCCATGCATGTAATTTAATTGTGTTGGTTTATTTTTTTGATATGGGGCTTTGAATATCGTACAAATTCGAATGTGTGGTTATTTTAATAGTAAAACATATCATGAAAATTAATATGCCATTCTAAAACATAGAAATATCACTTGATGATGGGTTTAATTATTTAAATTAAGAAATTTTGGATATTTGTAATGGTGTACGATTAAACCGGCAAATCTTTCTCCTATCAAGACTGAATAATAAATAGGGTTTAGATTACTTTTGGGGTCAAAAATTTCCTAAGCCCGTATAATTAATTACATCTTAAGAGACAAAAAATGCTTAAGAAAATTCTCAATTAAACCTGAAGTTTTGCCTTCAAGCAATTCCTAAATTTAGGCTTCACGAATTGGTCATCGAAATTCCAAACGGGAAATGTTAAAAAGTTGAACAGTTATTAACGAAATCCAAAGAAAGAAATAATTGGGGACTTTGAAGATACTGATGAATTCTTAGTATTGTCTCAGAAAATCTTATTATTTGGCTTTGATGTTTTTGAAGAAAATTTAATATTTTATTCTGATATCTTACTAGAATGTGAAGACTTATATTGCACATCAAACAATCATGGAAGAGCCTAAAAGTGAAGATTTCTGTTGTAATTATATGAACAACCTCAAATCCTAGAACTAAGGTGAAGTTCACCAAAAGAAGTGAAAACTTAGATCCCAAATCTAAGGGAAATGAAATGCAACAACCAAAATGCAATGAACTTACGACCCTGCTTGGAAAGGGTTGTCATCTAAACCACTTGATCAGTTTGAAAACATGCATGCTTGACCCGACCTGCAATTACGCAGTAATTTAGCTTCCAAAAGATGACCAAAACTTGACCATATTTATATTTAGTGGCTAGTATGCAAAATCAAAATTTTATAAAATTTAGAAGATACTTTACACACTAGGGGTACTACGCAAGCATACGTATCGTTTCAAGTAATATAAGATTTTCTTTTATGACCCCAGTATCGATCTCATAAAGAAGCAAGGTAAGAAATCCCTTAGGCCAATTCTAGTATACTACTATCAGGCCTTAGTTTAGAATGTCTATTAAAGTGGTTTTTGAAACAGCTACTCCTAAATAAAAATTAAATCTAAAGATAACATATCTGAACAAATTGGTTTGGAGAATTTTGAGATGTTAAAAACTACCTTTCTTGTGCAATGACCTAGGTAATGTAAAGGAATGAAATGCTTAGAATTTAATGCAGTCAGTGGCAAATAGGAGCATACCTATTATTTACCACCTCCTGGTGCTACCATGGAACATTGACTAACTTAAGGTCGATTCCTTAACATCTTAATTCCGTATCAGAACTATCTAGCCTCTCATTTCTAGATGCCCATAAGCCTATGCCACTATATTGATTGAATCCCAGCATCAGGGTACTAAACCTTAAGCGAAATTCATAAGAATCTAGCATGCCACTCTAGAACTAACCAATTCTTCGCCCATCAAAACTTATATCCCCATTTATTTGCACTCCCCCTTAGGTGATCCCTATGGTTCTGCCTAGAATGAAGTGTCGTATCCACTAGTTGGGAAAATCATAGCCCTCCTGGCATTGTGTTTCTCAATGGATTTAAACCTCACAAGAGAACAGTTTGTAAAGTTAATTAAATGCTGGTGAAAATACCATCACATTATTAAAATAAAAGAATTTCTAAGAAAATTCAAATTCCTAAACATGCATCTATTTCATTGCAAAAGAAAAGTAAAATGAAGATAATGACATCAATAATAAAAATGATTGATAGAATTAAGTAATAAGTTATGTGCCAACAAGGAACATATGTCTACCTACCCACTTTTAAGCATATAGGTACGTTTAGTTTTCTATTAGTTTTATGCAACTATCTGTCACATAGAATCATCTAATAGAAACAGATGATTAAATTATAATTTCTTTAAATTTGCATTGTTGCCTAACTATTTTATTAGTCAACCGATCAATGTGAGTGCACTAAAGTTACAAGATCACTGCTCTCCCGAGTCTTAGTTTCACATGCGACAAATTTTATAATAACTTATTGTCACTTAAGTTATGTCACTGAAGCAAAGGAGATATTACTCATTACATAATAATAATAATAATTATAATAATTCTATCATAAAATAACTTTTCCTACATATGACACAACTTCATATTAAAAGAAAAGAGTTAAAAAAATTACTTAGGAGGTATGAATAAAACATAACAGAAAACTTCATTTAAATAAAAGAATATCCACACGAAAGTGTTTAAAATAATTTAAAGGAAATGAAGAACACAATACTTAGTTTTTTCCCTCTGAAAGAAAGAAAAATATCTCTCCAACAAAGTCTCCTGCCGATTCATGCCCGCTCATACTTCCTCACACGTCTTTCAAAATCCCTCAACAATCTCTCCAAAAAAAGGAGAAATCTACATCTCCATAAACCCACACCAAACTCCTCCTAAAACACTTCCTAATTACTTCTCTAGACTCCTCTAATTACTTCCTAATTACCCTTTGTGAAAGGCGTCATCCCTCTTATTTAAAAAGAAACAAAAACTCTTCCTTTATCTAAGAGACACAACTCTTCATCCTAGAGACACATCCATTCATTCCAAGAGACACATCTCATCATCCAAGAGCCATTCCAACTGTCTAGATTCATTGAATCACTCCATGGGGAGTGCAATTTGTCAACAAGCTTCCAGAACATCCCGGAATGGCCTAGAATCACCCAAAAGCCGTCCAATATCTGTCTCTGAGGCTATAGCGTCAGTTTGGGGAACTATAGCACCTATGTCTGGCGCTATGGAGCCATTATGGGTGCTATAGCGCCACCCTATGCACAGCTCCAACGCTTCGCCCCATTTCGCTCTGTCGTTTCGCCTCGTTTCAGCTCCATTGCGCTCTAGATTGGTACACCTACAAGATAGACATAAAAACAAATTTTCTTTAAAGTGTAATTTTATTCAAAAACATGGAATAAATATGAACAAGATTAATCATGGAAAGTCATATCGAAATGTCTCAGATCAAAATTTTCTTCTTTGCTCAATTTGGCTCCAAATTGCACCATTTTTGCTTTATTTTCACCAAAAGTCCATTTATTGTACTTGAAGATAAAAATATAAAAAATAACTTCCTTTAAAGTGTAATATCATTAAAAATGTGCACAAAATGAGCATGAAATGTACGCTAAAATCAAATAATTTTTAGGTGGATCAAATCCATCAAACTTAAACGTTACTTGTCCTCAAGTAATACTACAGCTTTTAAAATATGTCGATTTATGTTTGTGGATTTCTTTAAGATGTACTAAAATTTTGTTCTAAAAATCTTATAGTCCACCCTAAAAAAATTTACAGTAAATTAGATGATATCTATGGTATAAGAATATTTAGTATTAAACTTAAGGATCTTAATTTTCTGTTTAATTCACAGTTAATTGAAAATTTTCCAAACTTTGGATTTTTCGAATAAAAATAATTTCAGAATTTATAGCTTCTAGCAAAAATAATTTTAATAATACTTACTGAAATTAAGCTTAGGATTGATCCTAAGTTTTCTTCCTTAGAAACATTTAAGTGAAATCAAATTTTGATTAGGTCCTATTCCTGAAGTTTCTCCTATCTTTTTCATATTGTACTTTTCTTTCTTTTTTCTTTTCTTTTTAATTTTATTTTTTTTTCTGGGGAGGATTACAATATCTGGATAGACCTTTAATGATTTTGAATTTCACTATCCATTTCCTAAAATTAAAAACTTATTTTCTTTCCTTAACTTAAAATGTAGTACTCGAAAAAGAATTTTTAATAGACTATAAATTCTTAGAAAAGAGTATTATTCTAAAAATCCATAATTTTTAAAAATACAATTTTTATTAATATAAATAATAAAGTCATTTTTCTAATATTTTCTACTAAGCATCTTAACTTTAGCTTCATTCATTTTACTAAAGTTTTTACTAAGTTTTCCTTTTACATTTGTATATTTATAATTTTAGTATTCTTAAAATAACTCCACATAATAAAAAATCTAAATAAAATTTATGTGTAGTTTCCTTAAGAATAAATAAAGTTTAACTTTGAAATTTATTTTTCTTCCTCCCCTAAACTTAAATTTTTAATTATTTTGCACTCAATTCTATAAAATGTCCTATGAAGAAAAATAAAAATTGAATTTACCGGCAACTACAACATCCTATCAAATTCATATACATGCATAACAGGATATAATGACTGCAGAAGAAAGTAAATCTAGCCTAAAACATGCTTTCAATAATATTAAACTAAGAGGAAGTATACTAACTTTGAAATTTATTTTTCTTCCTTCCCCTAAACTTGATTTTTATCATGTATAGCATTAAGTACAAAAAATATAAGCAGGAAGAAAAACAATTCATAAATTCTATCTACAGCAAATGTCTACCAGAAACATTTACAAGTATTCATTAGGATGGAACAATTTACAAGAAAAAAGTAAATCTAAACTAAACATGCCAGAATAAAATTGAACTAAAGAAAGGTCTAACAAGCATAACTGGTATTGACATACAAATATATATATATTTAAGTGTTCTCCAAATCTTTATATTGTTGTGATACAAACACAAACACACATGATAAATGAGGGCAATTCTTCCTTTAACTCATCGCATCTCATTACCTTACTTCCAATTTCTAACAAAATCACCACACTAATAAATTGGGTATTTATAAATGATTTTATAGAGTCTAATCCCATGGATACGATTATCTTTGACATATTGGCTCTTGAGCACCAACCTCAGGCATCATCTTTTCCTTTTAAATAAGCACCCCCAACAATTATAAGGGTAGTATAAGATCATCCACATGTTGCTCATCAAATAAGTTCATAACTCCTATCAAATGAAAACAAGTTCAAAGAAAGGAAGTAACAAAATTAAGATGGAAATTTCAATGTTCAAATTCAAAATGTATCCTGTAAAACTCAATTCTTGTTGAGACCGGAGTCATAGTGGACTCATTAATTGAACTACAACAAGAAAACATAAATGAGTCTAGCCATCATAAGAAGTTGAGGAATCACCTCCCACAGGTCACAAAGATCATATCAATCCACAAAAAATCCAAACATCCACTAACTTCAATCAAACTATTCAATCAACAATAAAGCAAACACAATAGAACATAAAATAATGTAGAACTGAATATTCATAATTTTTTTGATCCAACTTTTTTACATTAAATTCATGGAGTCTTTTTTTATTCATAATCTTCTTAAAAGTTCTCTCTCAATCTGAGTCGTAAAATTCAAGGTCTGTAGCTTCTGAACTACACATCAAATCTAAAGCTTAACTAATAGGATAGACATCAAAATTATTTTTGATAATTTAGATTTAAAAATAAAAACACATAATATTAAACACACTATATAATAATACTATAATTTTTAAATCTATGTCTTACAGGTTTAACTAAAATTCTCCTAAAATTTCTTACCGAAGCTGCCTCGGCAACGACTCTAAAAACTTGACCCTACCCGCAATTACGCAATAATTTAACTTCCAAAAGATGGCAAAAAACTTTACTCTATTTAAATTTAGCTGCTAGTGTGCAAAATCAAAATGTTATAAAATTTAGAAAATAAGTTACACACTAATGGTACAACACAAGTATACGTATCGTTTCAAGTAATGTAGGTTTTATTTTAAGACCCCAATAACAATTCCATAGAGAAGCAATGTACTAAATCCCTTAGGCTAATTCTAGTTTACTACTATCAGGCTTAAGCTTGGAATGTCGACTAAAGTGATTTTTGTAACAACTACTTCTAAATGAAAATATTAAATCTAAAGATAATTTGTCTGGATAAATTGGTTCAGAGAATTTTGAGATGTTAAAGACCACTCATCTTGCACAGTGACCACTATAATGTGAAGAAATGAAATGATTGGATTTTAAAGTAGTCAGTGACAAATAGGAGCATACCTATTCTTTACCCTCTCCCTGTGCTATCAACAAACTTTGGCTAGCTTAAGGACGATTCCTTAACATCTCGATTCCCATTAGAACTATCTAGTATCTCACCTCTAGATGCCCCTAAGCCTATGCCACTATATTGACCAACTCCAAGCGTTAGGGTACAAAACCTTAAGCCAAATTGATACGAATCTAGCCCGTCACTTTAGAACTAACCAATTCTACGCCGATCTAACCTTATCTCCCTATTTATTTGCACTCCCCCTTAGGTGATCACCATGGCTCTGCTTAGAATTAAGTGTTGTATCCACTAATTAGGTGAAATCATAGCCCTCCCAAGTCTTTTTATTTCTCAACGGATTTAAACCTCACAAGTGATAAGTTTGCAAAGTCAATTAAGAGCTGGTGAAAATACCATCACATTAATAAAAAATAAGAATTTCTAAGCAAATATAAATTTCTAAACATGCATCTATTTCATTCTAAAATAAAATTAAAATGAAGAAAATGGCATCAATAGTTAAAATATTTGATAAAATTAAGTAATAAGTTATGTGCCAATAAGGAACATATGTCTACCTACCCCTTTTCGAGCATATATGTACGTTTAGTTTTCTATTATTTTTATGCAACTATCTGTCACCTAGAGGCATCTAATAGAAACAACTCACTAAACTATGTTTCCTTAAAAGTTACATTTCTAGCTAATTATTTTATTAGTTGTCGGTCAATGTGAGTGCACTCAAGTTTCAAGATCACTACTCTCGCGAGTCTTAGTTTCATATGCAACAAATTTTAACATAACTTATTGTCACTTAAGATATGTCAATGAAGCAAAGGAGATATTACTTATCACATGAAAATAAAAATAATTCTTTTATAAAACAAACTTTCCTACACATGCCACAACTTCATATTAAAAGAAAAGAGTAAGGAAAACTACTTATGAAGCATGGATAAATCACAATTGAAAAATTCAATTAAATCAAAGAAAATCAACTAAAAAGTGTTTAAAATAAGTACGGAGAAATAAAGAACACAATACTTAGCTTTTTCCTTCTATAAGAAAGAAGAAAAATCTCTCCAACAAAGTCTCTTGTTCATCCATGCACCGCTCATACTTCTTTACACATATCTCTCAACATCCCTCACCAATCTATCTAGAAAATGGAAAAATCTACATCTCCAAAAACTCATGCGAAACTTCTCCTAAAACATTTCCTAATGACTTCTCTAGACTCCTCTAATTACTTCATAATTACCCCTTATGAAAGGTGCCAGACCCCCCATTTAAAAAGAAATAAAAACCCCTTATTTCTTCAAGAGACCAACTCTTCATCCAAGAGACACATCCTTTCAGAGACACATCTCTTTATCCAAGAGCCTTACCAAGCGTCTAGTTTCATTAAATCACTCCATGGGGCATGCAATTTGTTCAGAAGCTTCTAGAACATCCCAAAATGGCCCAGAATCGCCCAAAAGCCAGCACCTGCTTGGGGCACCGTAGCGTTTGTGTCTGGCGTTATGTCTCCATTCTAGGTGCTATAGCACCACCCTACGTGCAACTCTACTGTTTCACCCCGCTTCAACTTTGTTTACCTTCATTTCAACTCTGTTGCACTCCAGATTGGTATACCTATAAGATAGAAATAAAAATAACATTTCCTTAAAGTGTAATTTCATTCAAAAAAATGGAATAAATATGAATAAGATTAAGCATATAAAGTCATCGAAATGCGACAGATTAGAATTTTTTTTGTTGCTAAATTTGGCTCCAAATTGCACTATTTTTTGCTTCATTTTCACCAAAAGTACATTTCTTGTACTTGAAGACAAAAATATGCATAATAACTTCCTTTAAAGTGTAATATCATTAAAAATGTGCATAAAATGTACACTAAAAACATGTAATTTTTAGATGGATAAATGGTTTATCTCAAAGAAATGTAGGATAGGGTAAGATTGTTATTTTTTAGAAGTAGTAGGTCTTACCACTTGATTATACATCAAGTTGCTTAAACATGTCATATGTGAAAAATTTCCTAGAACTAATACGAATATATTTTTGAGACTTGAAATCTAATTATTTTTTCATCTCATAAGACTCAAGTATTTTATTATCTTTGATTAGTATTGAGTGTGCAAAAGTAAGTTGTATAATGAGTTATGTAAGTCTTTGATGATGAGTGTTTAGAAGATCAATTTATAAGGTAAAATGTATATAGAGGGCAGAACTTTCTTCCATTTGGTGAAATGATTCTCATAGGTTAAACCATTCCCCTATTGTGCAATGAGTGAGTGCTTGAAGGTGAAAGCATAGAAGAAATATGTTATTTATATGCCCACAAGTCATATTCTTGTTTATATTCCTAAATTGAAAAGGGGTTTTTATTCAATTTTGTTTAATTTCAATTGAGGTTGTTTTATATGCATGTCATTTGCTAATGTTGTAAATGAAATTATTTTTACAATTTATTTTATTCATGAGTTTGATTTTACTCTTAAAGATTAAGTTAAAGTTTTTTCTTTGTTTAGGGTATAAAATTTAGTCCTTAAGTAAGTCTACTGATAATCTAGGCAAAAAGGGACAAACACAAGCCCAACTTATAATGTGGGCATGCCTATGGAGCTAGCACAAGACACATGCATACTGACCATGTGAATGACAATCTTAGACCTATGTCAAACTAGTTGACTGACATCATGTAAAGTACCATTGATGGTCTACTTGAGGTTCATCCTTTGCCTTGTGTTCTGACTTCTTTTGGATAGCTCAATTTTTAGTAATCAATTGACCACAACACTTCCTAACTTTACAAAAAAAAAAATGATGGCTTGAAAGATAGGTCCTAGGTTACTATAACACTTATTTTATTTTATAGCAGCCTTGCAAAATAGAGTTAACACATTCTAGAAACTTGTAAAATAAGCATACTAGCTAATTTCTCCTTCATAGTGATAAAGGTAGTTGTCAGTCGTCACTTTAATAATATATATGATTAAATATATATGTATAATTGATTTTTGAAAATAATATTTTAATTTTTAAAAATGAGGCTAACAAGATCTCATATGTTTGATAGTTTAAACATTCAGACACAACATTACAAGCAATACACCTATCTCAAGGAATAGACACATTGCTTGGTAGTAAGGCTCAGTTAAATAAACTAAAGAAAGTTATGACATTCGTTTTGGTCTGCGAACCTTTTATATGTTGATCTATAAGTTCCCCTATCTAATATAAAGATTAGGTATGGTTTATATTACCTGAGTTCTTAATGTTTCATATAAGGGCAAGCCATTATATTTAATTACATCTTAAATGACCCAAATCATTTAAAAATACCAGCAATGATAGTCTGTGGTATTTGTCATCAAGAATTCAACATTAAGGGTTTCAAGGTCAGATATAGAAAACCAAGCGGGAAAGGATCAAATAAAAAAAATTATTATGGAATCTAAAGGAAAGAAAAGTAGGGGATGTGATAGATTCTGAGGAGAACCTCAGTGACTTCCTAAACTATTTTATTATTTTGCTTTATTTTGAAGATGATATTATTTGATGTTGCAATCTAGCCAATTTAATTAATTAGGGCTATCAGTCGCTAAGAGTTTTAGAAATTTTTGGCCGCCNTATATATATATATATATATATATAGTTTATAAAAAGTAATATTTTAATTTTTGAAAAATACAAGATCGAATTGATCTCATATATGCAATAGTTTAAATAATTGAGCACAACACCGCAAGCAATATATCTACCTCGAATGATAGATACACTACTTTCTGGTGGTGCTTGATTAGATAGACTAAAAAATTTATGACATTCATTTTAGTCTACCAAAAACTATTTTATGTTGATCGACAAATTCTCTATCTAATATAAGGAATGAGGTAGGGTTTATATTTCCTGAGTTCTTAAAGCTCCTTATAGAGGCAAGCCCTTATAGTTAATTACATCTCAAATGACCGAGGCCACATAAGAAAACTCTAAATTTAGATAAAAAAATATTGTATTCAAGAATTCCAAAAGATAGGACTTTTCAACGATTGGACTAAGGAGTATCAAATGGGAAAGGTGATCCCGATAGTTTATATGCAATAGTATAACAATGTATTTGATTATATATTTCACTTATCTTTTCATAATTTGAAATAGTACCAAAAACTTGATCCTGGCGAAAATAAAAATTTTATTTTTTAACTTAATATATATATATATATATATATATATATATATATATATATATATATATATATATATATATATATATATAT
>JXCR01144032.1:90536-104331 GCA_002079205.1 Phalaenopsis hybrid cultivar | reverse complement strand
TATATATGGATACTACGCAAGTATACATATCATTATTAAGTAATATAGGAATTTTTGACTAAGCCCCGAATATCGAACCTATAGGGATTGTTCATAGTATGCAATAATTAAAGTAACAAACTTTCTACTTTAAAAATACAAATATTTAAACTATAGTTTTTATCACAAGAATGAAATTTAAACTCTTTTTGGTATTTTCAATGTTTGAAAATGACATAAAAACTTATTAAAAATAAGTTGAGTTTATGTAAAAGAAAACACTGAATACAAAATATCTTTCTACTTATCATTCATCAGTAATAAGTATAGGAATTATATTGTGGAAGTATTCAAATTGTGTTGTTCCAAATAGGAGCAATGTTATTCTTTACCCTTACTAGAGATGCTATAAAGAACATTGACCAATTTAAAGTTTGAATAGTTCTGAAGACCGGTTAGGTAGGGAAGATACTAGCTCTCGCTCTAGAGTTCCTCGGTTCCCTCCATCAGGGGGCTAACATCTCGTATCAAAATCTAAAATAATAAACCAAGTTGAGGGCTTTAGCCTGTCACTTTAAAGTCCTCTAACTCTACACTCTCCAAAAGATTATATCCTTATTTATTTGCATTCAATCATATGAACTACATTCTCATTCATACAATCTCATGTAATTCTTTCCAATTGTTGACTGAGAAAATTTCATCCCAGTTCTTACATGTTCTCACAACAAATTTTAACATCTAGATGGGTCATATCAAGAAGTAAATGAAATGCATGGAATTAAATCATCACAACTTCTTCCAACACTAAAGATTAATACTCTCCACAACTTCCATCCAACACTTTAATTACTTATTATTTTAAGGAGAAAGATAAAGAAAACTACTTAGAATCCATGGAGAAAACAAAACCACACTTTAGTTTAAAAGTAGAAATCATTTTCAAACCAACAAGAAGTCTCAATTAAAACGAAAAGTAGTTTAAAACCAAGATAAAAACTTATCTCAAATCCTCCACTACATTCTTGAAGTTTCTTTGAATCTCTTCTCTTTTACAACACTCTTAACTCTCAAATTAAAACTATAAACAAAAGGAAAATAAATTTGTGGTGCCTGAAATTTTCTCCAAATGCTTCTCCCAGAACTTCTTTAAGAGCTTTTCAAAACTTTTTAAGATTTTTCAAGACTACCCCTTCAAAAAGTCTTAACTTCTTTCTTTTATAATTTTCTAAGAGTTGCCTTGGTATCTCTTTAAAATGTGTCATGATTCAATGTATTTACCCATGAATGCATCCTTTCACACGTTCTTTAATTATATTTTCGTCCTTAGTGATTATAACCACCCATTTTTGCTAATAGGTGACTCAAATGTCCCTTTAAAATTCGTCAAAAAGAATTAACCTGTCAAGTAACTTTCATTGGCGCTTAAGCGTGACCTTCTCTATTTCACTGACGCTTAAGGTCCGGTTCTAGCGCTTAGGCGCCAAGATAATTTTACACCATTTTTGCATTTTTGCTCCAAATTTGATCATTTTTCACTCTGTTTAGAATTTTCACCTTTTTAGTTCCACCTGAAAGAAAAACACACAAATACCTTCCATTTAAGCATAATATCTCAAAAATAGGTATAAAATGTGTATAAAAACACTATATTTTAGGTGTATCAAAACCTCCCAAACTTAAAATGTTACTTGTCCTCAAGTGGCACTTCAATCTTTAAAAAATAAATAAATATGATAATGTATATGAGTTTGTTTAGGAGGTTCTAAAATTTTGTTCTAGAAATATAATAATCTAATTTAGAAAAAATTCTAGTGAATGAGACAAACTTAAAGTTTAGAAATCCTTAAACTGATGAAGCATGAAAAATATGAGCTCCTATCTAATTCAGAAATACTTGTAGATTTTTCAAATATAAAACTTAGCATTTTATATCCTTCATTTAAAAATTTTTATTAAGTATAATTTTACTTACTATATTATATCATTAAGCTTAAGAGTTTCTCAAGTTCTATATTTTAAAAAGATCATATGTGGAACCAATTTCCGATTAGGCTCTAATCCTCAAGCTTCTCCTCCCTTTTTAAACTTTTTCTTTTCTTTTTCTTTTTTTTTTCTTTTTTTTCTTTTTCTTTTTCTTTTTCTTTTTCTTTTTACTTTTCCTATTTTAGGCAAGGATTACTATATCTGGATAGACCTTTAATGATTTTGAATTCCACACTTCCTTTCCCAAAACAAAGAGTTGATAATTTTATTTTACTTAAAAAAATAATAATAGTTTTCAAAATTAATTTCAATAAAAGAAATTTAAGTATAAAAAATTAAAGTCTAAATTTCTAAATTTTTCAAAAATACAATATCTCCTACTGAAGATAGTTACACAATTTTTATCATTTATATATTTAAAAATTTTTAACTTTAATTTTTTCTATATCACTTATAAAATTTTAACTAAATTTTCTTACTAATTTCTATGATCAAAATTTTACTTCCCTAATATAACTTCATATACATGATCATTTTTCTTTTCAAATCAAATTCACTTGTAGCTCATTTGAGATTAAATAAAATTCAAGTTTAGAAAATATTTTTCATACCCCCTCAAACTCAAATTTTTAACAAAATTAAATAGTTTAACAACACATATATATAGGTAGAAATGGAATTTAAAACAACATGCTTACATGAATTTTAACACCCTAATTATACAGGTACAAAACTAAAAAAAGGAGTAAAATTAATCTTAGATCAAATTTCTTACTTTTAAACAAATAGAGATTCATTAGACTTCTAATTAGTGGATATAGACATAAAAGGAAACAAACACACTAACTTTGACTTCACAATCTCATCATAAAAACAATCACACTGATAAGATAAAAGAAAATAAAGGGTAGCAAATTTCTGAAATTAAAGTTTACAATTAAATCTAGCAAGATTTTCAACTTTCATAAGACATAAAAATAAGTTCATTCTTAACTAGCTAAAACACATTACACAATAACAATTACTACCCCATAATTTAAAACACAATACTAACAAAAAAAAACATTACAATAACAATTAAAAAAAATGTCTAACACACCACATAGTCGAACAAGTATACAAACTCAAATGCATCAAGTGCACACCACAAAGTATATTACATAATACAAACATAAAAATAACTTAGTCTTCCTCCTCATCATCATCGTTAGTGTCACTGCTATCCCAAAATGTTGTAGACTCATAATCAGGATACTTTGGATATGAAAGGGAATTCCACTCCTTGGTTACCCTTAATAAGGCTCTCCTAAGATGAGTGAAACTTCTCTTCATAATCACTTTGTCTTCCGACATACCCATCAATAAGATCTACAAAGTTTTCTAAATTTCAAACCTTATATGTGGTAAAATTATTATTATCCATCATCTTGTACAATAATTGACCTTGGGATTCAGTAGGCTGACCTCTGGATGTAGATGGTCTCAAAGTAGATGGTCTATATGTAGAAGCAGCGGAGGTGGATGCAGCAGACGTCGACATTCCATAACTTCTCGAAAATCCTCCTCTCCAAAAAAAAAATTAGAGTCTTCAGAATATGATTTCACATTCACACTTGTAATCTGTTTTAGAGGCAACAACACTTCTTCCCATCTATTATATCTAACTCCAACTTGCTCACACAAAGAAAAGATTAAGGAAGCAAATCCTAAACCCGTGGTAGTAGAAACAGTAGCAGAAATTATGATAGTCCAACAAATCAAAGCTCCAATGTTGATAGAATTGTACTGTTGAATACAATAATTCAACATTGTTATCACCTTCGTAACTTCACTAAGATGATTCATCGATAACAGACGAGCTGAAATAAAGTAGTTCCATGCCTTTGATGGTGCACTTAACTTTGAAGTGGAAAAATTGACTCTCCTCTTATTTATAATTTTCTAGAGTCCCCTTCAAATAGTCAAAACTGATATAATCTCATCCAATTTCATCTCAGTAGGACTATAGTTTGAATAAAAACATAAAGTATCAAGTGATAAATGGTAGAACATGTTGATTACCTCCGGTGAAAAAGGTAAAAATTTGTCTCTGACCATGACTCAATCCTCTTCCGCCTCAAGGAGGTTTGCATAGAACTCCGACACTACATAAATCACAGCCATAACAGAAAAACAACATAATTGTTCCTATTGTCGGCGAATTATCAAATCCTCCATGGATCCACTTGAATTTTTAAAACACCACTCAAGAATCAATTTTCGTGACTATAGAGCATCATTATATCTGTCCTGGTTTTTTGAACTCAAGAACTTGCTCAAATCGAAGTGACTTCCCCTTTCTCCTCTTCATTCTTTGTGTCATTTCTAAAATTTCACAAAATTCCACAATAATTTCAAAGATCAAGTGTAATCAACTAAACTCAACTCCTATAAGTTTAAACTACAATTTCTATTTAATTTTCATAAATTTTTATCCACTTTTCACCATGAAAAGTGATTTTTGGGTTTCTCCAAATGTACTCAAAATACATGGTGAAAATCCAAAATTTCTACATAAAAGTGAAGCTCTTACCTCAAGAAATCCAAATCTAGCAAATTTGGCTCGAATCCACCAAGAATACTCCACAAAAAGATTTGCCCTAAACTCAAAATTGTGAACGTCGAAAGAAGAAGACGATGGCAGGAGAAAAAATGGCATTTTTAGGGGTTAATTTTCACTTTTAACCATTCATGAACCTGTTTTCGTGAACCAATGCTTAAGCACAGATATGTGGCGCTTAGGCACCTGCCTCTCGGGTTGCCTCGTGCTTAAGCACGGGGTTGTGATGCTTAGACGCTATTGCACAATTTTTTTATATTTTTGAACTTAAATAAAATGCACTATTAGCCTAAGTAAACCACCCCTAAATGGTCTTATAACACTTAAATGACTATTTCCCTCTCCTTTAACTCTCATCTCTCTCAAAATTCTCCAATATAACTAACTCGATTCGAGGCTAAAATAACACAATTTTTTTTACAAACAAACACTTATATTCATTCACAAACTATTACAAACAACATTTAACACTTAATTCTCATTCCAAAAAGTCTCAGATAAGAAAATTTTTCTAAACACAAACACTAGACAAACTTACACAATAACATACATAATCACATAAAAACTTAAAACAAAACTTAACACGAATACTTAAAACACCTCTTAAAAAGCAAACATTAGTGTAGAACTTAATTCCATTCTTCATTTGTTGGAATAAATTTCTATCTCACATTAGTCTCTCTTTGGGCATTTGGAATATAAAGTTGATAAAACGGACGGTGGTGACGAGCTCTGATACAATCTTCTTTAATCCATTTCTGTTTAAGATACAACACCTTCTCTGTTTCCTCTATATAATTGGTATGGCTAAATTGTATTTTTAATTTCCACCCTATATGCTTTAGATGCACAATAACTTCATTTACCTCTATCTCAATTGAAGCCACATCAACCTCAATTTTGTTGATTCTTTCCCATATTCCTTCGATACTAATGGCTAAGAAACTGTTATACATCTCTTGTGCACTCTAACTAATGAATTTCTTCCTCATGGCCTCTTCCTTTTTCTTGAAATCCATCTCCCATGAAGAAATTTTCTCCAAATCTCTCTTTCTCTTAGACTTTAGCGTTAGAATTTGAATTGTGGTGAAAAAACTTTATAAAACCCTTCTATTTATAGGCAAAAATCCTTCCTATAACGCCTAGACAATTCCTAAAACTACCATGACACATTTAAGTTAACCAATTGGTGGTTAAAACTTCTAGAAATTGCATTTTAGCATATGGTTTTCATCATTTGTGCTTAAGCGCCAGTACTTAATTTAACACCGGGTAACTTAGCGTCCAAATACTCATTCTAACATGTGCAAGTCGCTTAATAAAGTCTTAAAATCATTACTAACATATAATAGTCTTAAAAATACTACCACAAATTTTCTTAATCACACACAAAAAACATTCAAAATAAAAGTACACTTATAACTATGTGTTGCCTCCCACAGAGCGTTTGGTTTAACGTTGTTAGCCCGACGTAACCAGTGCTTATTCCGGTTGACCCAGCGTCATTCGATCATTAAGTTTAAGTTGATCCTCTATAAAATAGGGTTTCAATCTATAACCATTCACTTTAAATATTTTATCAGTATTAGGATCTTTGATATTAACAGCTTCACAAGGATAAAATTTCATCACAACAAATGGGACCATCCACCTAGACTTAAGTTTGCCTGGAAATAATCTTAACCTTGCATTATATAGCAAAACTTGTAGCCCTGATGGACTTAAGTTTGCCTGGAAATAATCTTAACCTTGCATTATATAGCAAAACTTGTTGCCCTCACTAAAAATTTTTAGTAAGAATCTTTCGATCATGCCACATCTTCGTTTTTTCTTTGTAAATCTTTGCACTTTCATAAGACTCATTCATTATTTCTTTAAGATCATTTAATTGTAATCATCTTTTTCCACCAGCATTTTTTAAATTAGAATTGAACTCTTTAATCACCCAATATGTGCTCAAGTTCAACTGGTAAGCAAAAAGTTTTATTAAATATTAGCCTATATGGGGACATTCCTATAGAAGTTTTATATGCAGTCTTATAAGCCCACAAAGCATGATCAAGTTTGACCAACAAATCCATTTTTGTTGGATTTATAGATTTTTCCATAATTCTTTTAATATCACGATTGGATAATTCAGTTAAACCACTTATTTGATCGTGATAAGCAGTAGCAATCCTATAGTTTATATGATATTTCCTTAACAATTTCTCCATTATGAAATTTCTGAAATGTCTTTCCCCATCAGTCATGATAACTCTCGGCATCCCAAATTTGTAAAATATGTTTGTTTTTAAAAACTTTGCAACATTTAGAGCATCACATCAAGGTAAAGCAACAACTTCTATCCATTTCGATACATATTCCACTGCTAACAATATATATAAATTTATGAAAGATGGTATAAATGGTCCCATGAAATCTAATCCCCAAACATCAAATATTTCAACTTCTAACATATAATTGAAGGGCATCTCATTTCTTCTAGAAATATTGCCTACACGTTGACATCTATCACAAGTTTTGATATAACCATTAACATTTCTAAAGATAGCAGAGCAATAAAATTCAGATTGTAAAATTTTGTATGTTATTTTATCAACACAAAAATGCCCCCCAAAATCAGAATTATGATATTTTTGGATAATTTCATAAGTCTCTTCTAAAGGAACACATCTTTGAATAATCAGATTCTTCCCTTGTTTATATAAAAATGGATCAACCCAAAAATAAGTTTAGCTTCAGATATAAATTTCCTCTTCTATGTTGGTATGTCATTTCATAGGGTATAATATCACTAACAAGAAAGTTCACAATGTCAGCATACCACGGAACACACCACTCATTAATACAGAACAGTTTTTCATCTGAAAAATGTTCATTAATTTCTTTTTCAAAGTAGAGTGGTTTTTCTAATTCAAGCTTGGAGAAATGATCAGCAATTTGATTTTCAATCCCCTTTATATCTATTATTTCAAAGTCAAATTCTTACAAAAGAAGAATCCATCTTATAAGTCAAGGTTTAACATCCTTCTTTTTCATTAAGTACATAATAGCAAAATGATTTATATGCACTATACATTTAGTTTCAATTAAGTATGATCTAAATTTATCAAAAGCATATACTATTGCCAATAACTCTTTTTCAGTTGTTGTATAATTAATATGGGCTTCATTCAAAGTTTTACTAGTATAGTAAATTACTTTGAAAATTTTATCACATCTTTGTCCTAAAACAGCTCCAATAGTATCATCTCTAACATCACACATCAATTCAAATGGTTTTCCCCAATCTAGTGAAATTATAATTGGTGCAGTGACTAATTTTTCCTTTAATAAATCAAAAGCTTTTAGGAATTCTTCATCAAAATTGAAAATTGCATTATTCTCCAGTAAATGACATAAAGGCTTAGCAATTTTTGAGAAGTTTTCAATATATCATCTATAGAAACAAGCATGTCCTAAAAAACTCCTAATTTCCCTTACATTTTTTGGATAAGGTAAATTAGTGATCACTTAAATTTTAGCAGAATCTACTTCCATACCATTTTATGATATTTGATGTCTCAATACAATTCCTCCTGCTACCATAAACTGACATTTTCCTAATTAAGGACTAAATTTATTTTTTCACACCATTTGAGAACTTTAGATAAATGTTCTAGATATGAGTTAAATGAAGTTCCAAACACTACAAAATCATCCATAAAGAATTCAATCCCTTTTTCAATTAAATCACAAAAAATTGTCATCATACATCTTTGAAATGTAACAGGGGCATTACATTAACCAAAAGGTATTCTTCTAAAATCATATGTACCATAAAAACTGGTAAACAATGTTTTCTCTTGATCCTTAGGAGTTATTTGTATTTAATTATAACCAGTATATCCATCCAGAAAATAAAAATATTTATGCCCAGCTAGTCTATTTAGTATTTGATCTAGAAAGGTTAGTGAAAAATGATCTTTCCTTATGGAGAGATTTAATTTTCTATAATCAATGCATATTTTTCACCCTGTGACTTGTCTAGTAAGTATTAATTCATTATGTTCATTCACAGTCATAGTTACTCCTCCTTTCTTTGGAAAGTAGTGAATTGGACTAACCAAAGCACTATCTAAAATAGGGTAGATAATTCCAGCATCTAACCACTTTAAAATTTCTTTCTTTACAACTTCTTTCATAATAGGATTCAATCTCTTTTATGGATCAGCCTTAGGTTTGCAGTTCTCTTCCATATGAATTCTATGCATACAAATTGAAGACTAATTCCTTTAATATCAACTATTGTCCATCCAAAGACTTTCTTAAAATTTTTCAAAATTTTCATTAATCTTTCTTCTTCTTCCATCATTAACTTTGAGGAAATTATAGCTGGTAAAGTAAAGGAATCACCTAAAAGACATACTTCAAATTTTCAAGAAGTAACTTCAACTCAAGTTCTGGAGGTTTTTCTATTGATGGACAAAATGATTTATCTTTTTCTATGGTGTCCAAAATTTTGAAACTTTCGGGAACATAGTTTGAATCTTCCTTATAAAGATCTTCACATTGATTTAATTCCTCTTCTTGCTCGTGTTCCAAATCTTTTATAACAGATTTTTCTAAATAGTTTATTCAAAAATTGCATTCACTTAGATGTCTTATAACTTCCATTCTATAACATTCATCATCTCTAGCTTTTGCAGGATGTTTCATTGATCTTGAAAAATTGAAAGTAATCATTTAATCATTGACACACATTGTTAATTCCCCCTACTGCACATCTATCATTGCTCTTCCTATGGCTAGGAAATGTCTCCCCAAAATGATAGGTATCTCTTTATCTTCTTTCATATCTACCACAATAAAATCAACAGGAAAAATAAATTGATCCACTTTCACTAGGACATCTTCTGTAACTCCTTTAGGGTACGTTATAAAACGATATGTTATCTAAAGAGTTAAAATAGTAGAGGATATTTCTCTTAATCCCAATATTTTAAATATTGATAATGACATAAGGTTAATGCTTGCACCTAAATCACATAAAGATTTTACATAAAATTTGTCTCCTATTACACATGGAATAGTAAAGCTACCAGGATCTTTAAGTTTTTCAGGAAGCTTTTTCTGAATTATAACACTGCACTCGTGACTAAGTGCGACAGTCTCATTATCTTCAAACTTCCTTATCGTGTTGAAAATATTCTTCATAAACATTACATAGCTTCATATTTGTTCCAAGCCTTTAGCAAATGGAATATTAATTATAAGCTTCTTAAAAATTTTTAAAAATTTTGAAAATTGCTTATTCAACTTCTGTTGACAAAGTCTCTGAGGAAATGGAGGTGAAGGTTTTTCTAATTCAATTTTTAGTAGAGAAGTACGTCTTTTTGAACACTTTAGTGCGTCCTCTTTTGGTTCTTCAATTTCTTATCTCTCTACTTCAATTTCTTTTTGAACCCTGCCTTCCAACTCTCTTCTGCTTCTAAGTTGAATGACTTTTACTTATTCTTTATTCTTATCTTTCAGATTTTTTTTAATATGACTAGGAAGTGTTCCTTGGCATCTATTACTTAATGAATTTGCTTTGTCCAAGTTGATTATCAATATTTCTAATTGTAGCTCCTTGACTTTATAACTGAACTCTCATTTGTAACACCATTTATAGATAACTTCTTCTCCTTAAATTATGAATTAATGTTGAAACCTGGAGAATGGGTAGTTCTATTATTATTATTCCCTTGGTTGTTCTAGGAATGGTTTACTTGGTTGTTCCACCATTATTGGTTATTACCACATAAAGATTATTCCAGTTAAAATTAGGATGGTTCTTCCAACCTAGGTTATAATAATTTGAATCTGAGTTTATTGGTTTGTTATTTAAGGCATTAAAATTTTCTATTGATGCTTGATAATCTACCATTTTGCCTAATGAATTCTCTTCAATCATGGAAATTGGTTGAGAAAAATTTATTCCAAATTGGTCTTCCTTGAAATTGTAGCAACTTGATTTGCTAACATAGTAAATGCAACAGATTCATGAATATTGGCTACTTTTTTAAGATTTACCCTCTTAGAAGGCCATTGAAGATTATTGGTAGTCATTTCTTCAATTAAAGCATAAGCGTCAAGATATACTTTTGATATCAATGAACCACTAGCAGCGACATCGATAATAGATTTAAGATACCCAGCTAATCCATTATAAAAAGTTTAAATTATTAAACAATCTGTTATAGCATGGCATGGACACTTTCTAAGAAGATCTTTAAATCATTAACATGCTTCATGAAGAGATTCCCCTTCAAACTGATTAAAAGATGTAATATCATTTCTAAGCTTCACAGTTTTTTATGGTAAAAAATATTTAGCAAGGAATTTCTTTGCTAAATCACCCCAAGTTCTGATAGATCTAGGTGCTAACGAATGCAACCACATTTTATCTTTACTCCTCAGTGAGAAAAGAAATAACCAAAGTCTTATGGCATCATCTAATACACCACCGTATTTAAATGTAGCGTGCAATTTTAGAAAATTGGTAAGATGTAAATTTGAATCTTTAGTTGGTGATCCTTCAAACTGATTATTTGATATCATTTGGATAATAACAGGTTTAAGCTCAAATGAAAGTAGGTTTTTAAATTGTACAATAAAGTTCATCTATCATAGGGTTGGCATAATCTCTTAATGGTATAAATTCTTGATGAATTTCAGCATTTTGATTATTTTGATCTGTCATTTCTGTAATTTTCTTAGATTTTTCAAAATTTTTATTTTTTTTTCTTTTTCTGATTTTCTTAATAGTTCTTTCTAATTCAAAATTGTAGGGCACTTGTCCTTCAGAACCTGAACTACGCATACACTAACAATAAAATAAAATAAAAAAAACACACAAAAATACTTTATAAATAAATTATTATAATTCCTACAAAAAACATTAAAGTTTAAATAATACCTTCTAAACTAGAAATTTGCTTTCAATAAATCCCCAGCAACAGCGCCAAAAACTTGATCCCGAAGGTTTATATGCAATAGTATGATAATGTATTTGATTATATTTTTCACTTATCTTTCCTTACTTTGCAACAGTACCAAAAACTTGATCCTGAAAAAAATATAAATTTTACTTTTTAACTTAATAAATATATTTGGATACTATGCAAGTATATGTATCATTATCAAGTAATATATGACTTTTTATTTAAGCCCCGAATATCGAACCCACAAGGATTGTTCACAGTATGTGATAATTAAAGTAACAAACTTTCTACTTTAAAAACAAGAATACTTAAACTATATTTTTTATCACAGGAATGAAATTTAAACTCTTTTTGGTATTTTAAATGTTTGAAAATGACATAAAAAATTAATAAGGATAACTTGAGTTTATGTAAAAAAAACATTAAATACAAAATATCTTTCTCCTTATCATGAATTAGTAATAAATATAGGAATTATATTGTGGAAGTATTCAAATTGTGTTGTGTCGA
Source organism: Phalaenopsis hybrid cultivar (assembly GCA_002079205.1). NCBI lineage: Eukaryota > Viridiplantae > Streptophyta > Magnoliopsida > Asparagales > Orchidaceae > Phalaenopsis > Phalaenopsis hybrid cultivar. The sequence goes on along the minus strand of JXCR01144032.1, from coordinate 92,289 downwards.
ATAGGAGCAATATTATTCTTTACCCTTACTAGAGGTGTTATAAAGAACATTGGCTAATCTAAAGTTTGAATTATTCTGAAGACCGATTAGGAAAGGAAGATACTAGCTCTCACTCTAGAGTTCCCTCGGTTCCCTCCACGTGGGGGCTAACATCTCGTATCAAAACCTAAAACAATAAACCAAGTTGGGGGCTTTAGCCTGTCACTCTAAAGTCCTCTAACTCTTCAAAGTATATTCCCTTATTTATTTGCTCAATCATATGAACTAAATTCTCATTCATACAATCTCATGTGATTATGTCTATATGTTGAATGAGACAATATCATCTCGGTTCTTACATGTTCTCACAACAAATTTTAATATCTAGATGGGCCAGATCAAGATATAAAGGAAGTGCATGGAACTAAATCATCACAACTTCTTCCAACATTAAAGATTAATACTCTCCACAACTTCCATCCAACACTTTAATTACTTATCATTTTAAGGAGAAAGATAAAGAAAACTACTCAGAATCCATGGAGAAAACAAAACTACACTTTATTTTAATAGTAGAAATCATTGTCAAACTAACAAGAAGTCTCAATTAACTCTAAAAGTATTTTAAAACAAAGATAAAAGATTATCTCAAATTCTCCACCAAATTCTTAAAGTTCATTTGAATCTCTTTTCTCTTACAACACTCTTAACTCTCAAATTAAAACTATAAACAAAAGGAAAATAAATTTGTAGTGCCAGAAATTTTCTCCAAAAGCTTCTTCCAGAACTTTTCAAAACTTTTTAACATTTTTCAAGACAGCCCCTTCAAAAAGTCTCAACTTCCTTCTTTTATAATTTTCCAAAAGGTGTCTTGGTATCTCTTTAAAATGTGTCTTGATTTGATGTATTTAATAAGGGATTCCTCCTTTCACATATTATTTAATTATATTTTTGTCCTTGGTGGTTATAACCACCCATTTTTTCCAATACGTGCCTCAAATGTCCCTTCAAAATTTGTCAAAATGAATTAACCCGTCAAGTAACTCTCACTTGAACTTCAGCGTGGGGCCTCTAGCACTTAGGCGCGGCCTTTTCTGTTTCATCGGCGCTTAGGCGTCAAAATACTTTTGCACCATTTTTGCAATTCCTCTTCAAATTTGATCCTTTTTCACTCTTTTTAGCATTTTTCACATTTTTTATTTATACGTGAAGGAAAAACACATAAATACCTTCCATTAAAGCGCAATATCTCAAAAATAGGTATATAAATATGTATAAAAACACTATATATTTTAATTATATCCAAAGGTTCAAATTTGGAACATTATTATGGAGTCCAAAGGGAAAAATTAGGCGTTTTCAAAGATTTTGAGGAGAACCTCAATGACTTCCCGAGCTATCTTATGGTTTGGCTTCAATTTTGAGAGAAAATTATTGAATGTTTCATCCTGCTAATTTAGTTAGTTAAGGCTTACATTTGCATTAAACAATCATACAAATATCTTAGAAGATATAGGGTCTATGTTGTAACAAATGAAAAACTTGGAATCCTAAAATGAGTTAGGGCTTAGATTACATGACATGATCATGGAAAAACCTAAAGATAAAGTAAGGATTTATGTTGCACTATGCGGACAACCTCGAAGTCCTATGACTTGTTGTTTAATTTTAAGGGAGTTTGCTATTGTATATCCTCAAGTTATTGTAGGTTGCTGTTGTAGATGGCTTCCCACGGAGTTAGCCCCAAGCTCCTCGTTAAAGTAGCAGTCCTAAA
>JXCR01144032.1:77468-90457 GCA_002079205.1 Phalaenopsis hybrid cultivar | reverse complement strand
GGGGGGGGGGGGGCTAAAGATTTATTAAAGTGACACATGTTAGGATCTCACAGTTCCCTCATTCTAGTATCACTATTTTCTTTTGAATTTAATTAGCTTAAATGAGTTGTTAAACCCATTTAAACTGGGGATCTCGTTAGCAACCATGGTTTACCTCATCCAAGGGACTCCCATAAATTGAAAAGGACGTATTATGAAGTTGTATTTCAAAGGATATATGGTTACCTTTGAAAGGGTTCAATTTAATTTTGAAAATTGTTTATTAATTTTAAAAAGTTTTCATTTTATCAACCAAGCATGCATGATATGTAGAAGCAGTAGTAAGTTGCAGTAAGTGAAATGACAAAAAGTAAATAAAATTATAAAGGCTTACCTGTCATCTTCACGCTGGTCCCGTTGAAATTTTAGAACTTTGCTACATACATAATTTCTGCAAGGAACATAAATAAATTGCAATAACAAAAAAACTAGATTAAGGTGTAGCAACCAAACCCCAGGTCATAACTTTGTGAGTACTTAAAGGTTTTAATGAATGATTTTCTGGAACGAAGTATAATAGATCAATTGTCCTACAAAATATTCCAAAGATTATAAAAGTTTTTGGGGAACAATCCCTAACGACCTCTAAATCCTTTTAAAATTTTTAAAGTTCATTTGAACCTATTACAATGTTTAATTGATCATCCCAAATTTCAAATTTAATTTCAATGAAGTAGTACACGCTATGCTTAGTGAACCTGGTATTTTAATTATCACAAGCGTGTGGTAGTCCAATAATTCACTCAATGCTTTACTTAAGAGTTATGTAAGTGGATGCCCCTAAGGCAAGTTTAAGTCAATAAATATCTTGTACCCACCATTAAAATTAGGCTCGTAGTGTTTAGAGGTGTTAATCAATCATGTCTTTCTTTTCAAAACCTCATTAAACAAGTTCAAATATCAAATCTGACTCACTACTAAGCCCTTAACAATTTCATGGGCAAATTTGGAATTATCAAAATATTAATTTATGTGGAATACATTCTTATTAAGAGATCATGCTATCACAAATTAGGGGCTTCAATTAAGTGAATTATCATCTTCCTAACATAAGCCCACCACTTTAAAATCAATTCATTTTAATTGGCTTTGAAATCATGATAATTTGTGAAATTGCATTTTATCCTTATCATGAAAAGGTGGCAACTTGGTTTCTACCTCTTAACCCATCATATTTAAAACATCCAAAAGAGGTAATTAGGATCAAAATTACTCATTTTTCCTTTGGTTAATCATAAATTTTGATTAAGGCAACAAAATCTAAAATTATCATTTTTCCCTTGGGGCTCTCCACTGTACCACTTATCAAATATTTCTCAAATGACTTTGAAATTTTTAGAGTACTCCATTCATGGGTCAATTAAATTATGAGAGGAGAAAATGTGATTTTTCAAATTTTAATTTAATTTAATTAATTATTTTAAATTAGAAAATAGGATTTTCAATATTAATTTATTTAACTAATCAAAGTAAATTTTTTGTTCATGGAAAAATTATTAGAGGTTAAACTAGGCTAGAGCACCACTTGGGCAAAATTTTATAATTTTTCAAGTTATATTTTAATTATCATAATTATTTATTGATTTTAGTGACTTAGTTAAATATAAAATATGTATTAATTATAAAAATTACTTTTTATATTTCTATTAAATATCCCTAAGTCCAAAAAACTCAAAGAAACTAACTNTTATCAAAATATTAATTTAAGTGGAATATATTCTTATCAAGAGATCATGCTATCACCAATTAGGGGCTTCAATTAAGTGAATTATTATCTTCCTAACATACGCCCACCACTTTAGAATCACCTAATTTTAATTGACTTCGAAATCATGATAATTTGTGAAATTACATTTTATCCTTATCATGAAAAGGTGGAAACTTGGTTTCTACCTCTTAAACCATCATAATTCAGACATCCAAAAAAGGTAATTATGATCAAAATCAATCATTTTCCCTTTGGTTAATCCTAAATTTTGATCAAGACATCAAAATCTAAATTATCATTTCCCCTTGGGGTTCTCCACTGTGTAACTTATCAAATATTACTCAAATGACATTAAAATTTTTAGAGTACTCCATTCATTGGTCAATTAAAATATCAGAGGAGAAAATGTGGTTTTTCATGTTTTAATTTAATTTAAATAATTATTTTAACTTAAAAAATAAGATTTTCAATATTAATTTATTTAACTAATCAAGGTAAAATTTTTGTTCATGGAAAAATTATTAGAGATCCAAATAGGCCAGAGCACTACTTGAGCAAAATTATATAATTTTTCAAGTTATATTTTAATTATCATAATTATTTATTGATTTTAGTGATTTAATTAAATAGAAAATATGTTTTAATTACAAAAATTACTTTTTATATTTCTATTAAATCTCCCTAAGCTCAAAAAACTCAAAGAAACTAACATTTTAATTTTACAAATTTTATTTTATTTATTATAATTATTTTTAATGGAAAATTAGAGAAAATACATTTTAGCCTTTGAAAAAAATATTTAACTTAGAATAAATAGGAAAAATAATTGAATGAGTCCTAAGTGATCAAGAAGCAATTAGAAACATTTTAGACCATTTTTGTATTTTTGCAATTTTAAATTATTTTTAATTCAAAAAAATAGCTAAAAAATGAACTATTTATTTTAATATAAATTTTATTTTTCATAAATGGTCGTGATCAATAGGAACTCAAAAAGAAAAATTTTCATAATTTTATTAATTATATTTAATTAAATATAATTTTATTGTAAAAAATATCATTTTGTTTAAAAAATCAACTTTAGTGCTCAAACTAAATCAAATAAATCTCAAATTTTTACAGTGAGTTAAAATGAGTGTTATTTACAATGTGAAATGATTTTTGCTAATTTTTGAACATTATCTTATTTATTTATATATTAGTGAGCTTTTATGGTTTAATAAACTATAGTAATTTACATAAATATTCAAACTTAATTTATATTTTTTCAACAGTCCCCTGAACACAAGAAGCCTATGAGAATAAGTCCTATATTTTTCTAATTTATACTTTAATTTATACAATAATTTTAAGAAAAAATAGTCATTTAAACTTGAAAATTAGGGTTACATGTGTAGAGAAGCTTTCTGACTTTGGAAAAATCACAAAACATCTCTATTATCATGAAAAACATACCCCAAAAGTTTCAAGTCATGGTGATTATTTTTTAGCTAATTAAAATTAAAAGACTCTAGAGAGTATTTAATTAATTAAAAATCAGAGACTCATCAAATAATTTTTATTTTTATTCCACATTGTTTTCCTCTGTTTAGTGAGCAAAAGTACTTTTTTTATTTAATTTTATCATTTTTCTACACCAAGTTATGGATTTTCTAAGTTCTGAAATTAATTTGAATAAACAATCCTTAATTTCCTATTTAATCCAGTCAGTTGTCGTGTCATTCTATGGCGCTTCAAGCTTTCCATGCATCATCACACTATTAGAGGACACCATTCACCTCAGCTTCCACGCAACCCGTGGTTCTCGCTTCATCTCCTTGTCCAGTTATACAATAAATTAATATACTAATTTAAGTACATATTTTATTCTTATTTTTGGTAATATTGCACTTTAAAAAGGGTATTTTCATGTTTTTGTTGCAGGTATATCATTTTTAGGTATTTTGAGCAAAAATGACAAAAAGGGCGAAATTTGGAGCCAAATAATGAATTTTGGAATTTTGGCACATGATGTGCGAGATTTGCTCATGAAGCACCAGAGATGACTTTTTTTGCGGATTAAGGCTATTTGAGACTAATTTTGCACAATTTTTCAAAGGGACACTTATTCTACACAACCATTGGAGTAATTCAAAGTATCTAGACACTTTAGAAGGTTCTTTGATGAGGGGATATGTCTCTTGGATCAAATGTTACATCTTTTGAATTTAAAAGAGTTGACTTATTGAGGAAATTTTAGAGGGAATTTTGAATTCCTTTTGAAAAGAGGCAGCCCATAATAAAAGAGGAAGATTTCAAGAAGTTTGAGAGGGGACAAAAAGGACAAGAAAGTGGGTTTGGAGTGAAAGGAAAGGAGAGAAGAAGAGGAGATTTTATTTTAGGGTTGTAAGATGAGAGGGAAGGTGAGAGATTTCTTCTTCATTGCACTTCTAAGAGAGAATTGAGAGTGCTTGTAAAGAGAGAAAGACTTGGAGAGAACTTCTATGGATTTGCTTGGGAAGGATTGTGAGATAAGTTGTGTCTTTTATTTCTTTTCTTTTGTAAACTTATTTTTATATATGAAATTTGTGTTTTTTTGTATCCTTCTCATGAATTCAGAGTAGTCTTCTTTATCCTTCTCCCTACTTTGAGAAATGGTTTTGTGAAAAATTGATTTTGTTTTCCTTAGTTTTAAATGTCAATAATTTGTGATGATTTGATCTCCGATATTCATTTACTTTTTGATCTGGCCAATTGAAATGTTAAAACATGTTGAGAAACATACGTTATAAAAAGGGCTATGATTTTTACAATAGGGGAGAATCACATATGATTTCATGAGAGAGTATGTCATCCATATAATTGAGTGAAAATAAATAAAGAAATATACTTTGTTTGATGCAAAATTCGAGATTTTAAGGTTAAAAATTAAAATCTCCAATTTAGTCCAGTTGATTGGAAAATAATGTGAGATTGTTAGCCTTCAGGGGAGGGAGTAGTGGGAGCTCTGAAGTGGCAGCCGATATTCTCCCAGCATAACCACGAAATTAGGGACCAAACTTTGGATTAGTCAATGTTCTTTATAGCACTTTGAAGAGAGAAAAAATATGATTGCTCCTATTTGGAATAAAACAGTTTTTATATATTTTTTCAAATGATTTTAGTTTCTTCACAATCCATATACTCATTATAAAGGGAAATGATGCTTTCTTTAATTTGAATCTTCCATCAACAAAAACTTTATTTAGTTTTTGTAATTTTATTTTTGAAAATTTAATTTTTAGTTAGTTAACTCTGTCTTTCAATTGCATTTTATATAACATTCACTTTAGTAGTTAATATTCAAACTTCGTACTTTACTTTTATTTTTTTTTAAATTTAAAATAATTTTAAAAATTTACTTATAGGTTTTTCCAACTTCCCCGTGGGATCGATATCTAGGATTCCATTAGAGTCATTTACTACTTGAGCGATACGTATACTTGCATTGATTTTTAAGGGGATTTAGCAGTTTAAAAAGAGTTGTAAAGATAAACTATTCTCTTAAAAATTATTTTTGTTGGGATTATATTGCATATTTGTTGTTATATCTACTGTGTGTATTTTTAATATTGAACCCGCATCAAGTTTTTGGCACTGTTGCTAGGGATTTAAATTGACATAAAATACGCAGAAAAAACAACATGTATTAGGGGGCGCATCAATTTTTTGGCACCGTTGTCAGGGAAGTAATGAAAAATATTAGTTAGTTATTTAATTTTATTATAAAAAGATAAAAATAGGAGTGTTTGTAGTTTAGTTTTGAACATTTTCTTATTTAAGTGTGTTTTCTTGTTTTTAATTACTTGCTTTGTTTGTTTATCCGTAGCGTAAGATCTAAAAATTTAATCCTTACTATTCTGAGTTAAAGAGAACAATTAGAAAAATTAAAAAATAATAAAAAGAAATATATCATTTTAGTAAAATGGCTTGCAATTTGAGTAATGTTGTAAATGAAAATGAACATCGTCAGAGACCTTTAAGAGATTATGCTAATCCTACAACAGATGAAATTCATTTGAGCAAACAAAACCATGTTGTAGCTGTCAATTCATTTGAGCTTAAAACTGCTATTATCCAAATGGTACAAAACAATCAGTTTGAAGGAACACCAACTGAAGCTCCTAATTTACACCTTGTTAGTTTTCTAAAATTGTGTGTTACATTTAAATATGATGGAACGTCGAATGATGTTGGCAATCTTAGAATTTTTCTTTTTTCACTAAGGGATAAAACTAAGATATGGTTAAATTTATTAGCACCTGGATCTATCAGAACATGGGGAGATTTTTCACAAAAATTTTTATCAAAATATTTCCCACTTTCAAAAACTACTAAGGTTAGATATGATATCACATCTTTTTGTCAATTTGAAGGGAACTCAATCTATGAAGCCTGGGAAAGATTTAAAGATCTTCTTTGAAAGTGTCCACACTATGCATTGCCATATTGGTTAATAATTCAAACTTTTTATAATGGGTTGGTTGGATCTCTCAGGTTGATAATCAACACTGCAACTGGTGGATCATTAATGTCAAAACCATTCAATGAAGCATATTCATTAATTTAGGAAATGCTACTAATAATTTTTAATGGCCCTCTAAAAGGGTAAATATAAAAAAAGTAGCTAGTATTCATCACTCTGATACAATATCTATGTTAGTTACCCAAATAGCTGCTATATCAAAGAAGATAGATCAATATCGAATGAATTATTCTCAGACAACACCTATGCTCGAGGAAAACTCATTGGGAAATATGATAGAATTTCAATCTTCTTATGAGACTTTAAATGCAATAAACAATCTTTTTAATAATCCTTATGCCAATTATTATAATCCTGGTTGGAAGAATCATCCGAACTATAGTTGTAATAAAAATTGTAATGCTGCAAATCAGCAATGTCAAAGAGTAGGTAATATTTCAAAAAGAAATTAAATGCCTCTAAATTTTTATTTGGAAATTAAAATTTTTGATGCATGGGGATTAGATTTTATTGGACTAATGATACCTTCATTTAGAAATATATATTGCAGTGGTTTATGTTTCAAAATGGATTGAAACAATCGCTTTACCAAGATGTGATGCTCGATGTGTTTCAAAAATTTTAATTAAAAATATTTTTATAAGATATAGAATCCCGAGAGTAATTATTACAGATGGAAGATGTCATTTTAGGAATGCAATAGTTGCAAGATTGATGAAAAAAAATATATAAAGCATAAAATTGTAACTGCTTATCAAACCCCAACTAATAGTTTAGCAAAAGTATCTAATCGTGAAATTAAGAGAATTTTGGAAAAGAGTTTCAATCCTAATAAAATGGATTGGTCTATTAGATTAGATACGACATTATGGGCATGCATGAATGCTTATGAGACATCTATAGAAATGTTCCCATAAAGATTAATTTTTGGGAAGACTTATCACTTGCCAATTGAATTGGAGCATANTCTCTTTATGTAAGTTTAAGTTTTGATTTTATGTTCTTGTTCAATTATGATTCTATTTGATTCTTTTAACAAGACTAGTATGTAATTTTGAGTATTCATATAATATCTTTTTATGATTTTATTTTATANAAGTGATCAAGAAGCAATTAGGAACATTTTAAATCATTTTTGTATTTTTGTAATTTTTAATTATTTTTAATTCAAAAAAATAGCTCAAAAATGAACTATTTAATTTAATATAAACTTTATTTTTCATAAATGGTCCTGATCTCAAAAAGAACAATTTTCATAATTTTTTAAATTATATTTAATTTAATATAATTTTTTTGTACAAAAATACCATTTTGTTTAAAAAGTCAACTTTAGTGCTCAAACTAAATCAAATAAATCTCAAATTTTTACGATGAGTTAAAATGAGTGTTATTTACAATGTGGAATATTTTTTGCTAATTTTTTAACATTATCTTATTTATTTAAATATTAGTGAGCTTTTATGGTTAATAAACTATAGTAATTTACATAAATATTCATAATAAATTTATATTTTTCCAAGAGTCCCCTGACCACAAGAAACCTATGAAAATAAGTCCCATATTTTTCTAATTTATACTTTAATTTATATAATTATTTTAAGAAAAATAGCCATTTAAACTTGGAAATTAGGGTTACATGTGTAGAGAAGATTTTTGACTTTGGAAAAATCACAAAACATCTCCATTGTCATGAAGAACATACCCCTAAATTTTCAAGTCATTGTGATTATTTTTTAGCTAATTAAAATTAAAAGACTCCAGAGTGTATTTAATTAATTAAAAATCAGAGACTCAACAAATAATTTTTATTTTTATTCCACATTATTTTCCTTTTTTCAGTGAGCAAAATTGCTTTTATTTTATTTTTATCATTTTTCTACACTAAGTTATGGATTTTCTAAGTTCTGAAATTAAGTTTAATAAAAATTACTTAATTTCCTATTTAATATAGTCAGTTGCCGCGCCACATTGTTTTTCTCTGTTCAGTGAGCAAAAGTACTTTTTTATTTTATGTTTATCATTTTCCTACACCAAGTTATGGATTTTCTAACTTCTGAAATTAATTTGCATAAAAAATCCTTAATTTCCTATTTAATCCAATCAGTTACCACGTCATTCTATGGCGTTTCAAGCTTTCCATGCGTCACCGCACTAGTAAACGACCCCATTGCACTTTAAAAAGAGTATTTTCATGTCTTTGTTGCAGGTATATCAATTTTAGGTATTTTGAGCAAAAAGGGCAAAAAGGACAAAATTCGGAGTCAAAACAGCGAATTTTGGAATTCTAGTACATGATGCGCCAGAGATGACTTTTTGCGGACTCCAGAGAATATTTAATTAAATAAAAATTAGAGACTCATCAAATAATTTTTATTTTTATTCCGCAATGTTTATTTATGTGTAGTGTAAGATCTAAAAATTTAGTCCTCACAATTCTGAGTTGAAGAGAACTATTAGAAAAATTAAAAAACAATAAAAAGAAATATATCATTTTAGCAAAATGGCTTGCAATTTGAATAATGCTAGAAATGAAAATGAACATCATCAGAGACCTTTAAGAGATTATGCTAATCCTACAGCAGATGAAATTCATTTGAGCATACAGAACCATGTTGTAGCTGCCAATTCATTTGAGCTTAAACCTAATATTATCCAAATGGTACACAACAATCAGTTTGGAGGAACACCAACTGAATATCCTAATTTACACCTTACTAGTTTTCTAGAATTATGTGCTACATTTAAATATGATGGAGTGTCGCATGATGTTGTCAAGCTTAGACTTTTTCCTTCTTCAGTAAGAGATAAAGCTAAGATATAGTTAAATTTATTAGCACCTGCATCTATCAAAACATGGTGAGATTTTTCACAAAAAATTTTATCAAAATATTTCCCATCTTAAAAAACTACTAAGCTTAGATATGATATCACTTCTTTTTGTTAATTTGACGGGGACTTAATTTATGAAGCCTGGGAAAGATTTAAAGATCTCCTTTGAAAGTGTCCACACTATGTGTTGCCATATTGGTTAATAATTCAAAATTTTAATAATGGGTTAGTTGGATATCTTAGGCCGATAATCGACGCTGTTGCTTGTGGATCATTAATGTCAAAACAATTCGATCAATAATATTCATTATTTGAAGAGATGTCTACTAATATTTTTCAATGACCATCTGAAAGGGTAAATCCAAAAAGGGAAGCTGTATTCATGATTCTGATGCAATATCTATGTTAGCTGCCCAAATAGTTGCTATACCAAAGAAGATAGATCAATATGGAATTATATATTCTCAAACAACATTTGTGCTTGAGGATAACTCATTGAGACAAATGATAGAATCTCAATCTTCTTATTAGACTTTAACTATAATAAACAATCATTGTAATAATCCTTATGCCAATTATTATAAACTTGGTTGGAAAAATCATCTGAACTATAGTTGGAGTAACAAGAATTTTAATCTGCAAATCCGTAATGGGGAAACAATACTGTAAACACATTGGGAAACTCCAACAATCAAGGGAATCAAGCTTATAAACCTTATTACCCCACTATGTTTTAATAATTTGCAGATTAAGGAGAAAAATTTATCAATGGAAGAATTGATATTGCAAATTGGAAGTCAATTACAAAATCGAGCTACAATTAGAAACATGGAAAATTAATTGGGATGTATTGCTACCGCACTTAGAAATAGACCTCCAAAAACATTGCCTAGTAATGTTGAAGTAAATTTTGAAGATCATAAGAAAGAGCAAATTAAAGTTATTAAACTAAGAAGTAGAAAAGAATTAGAAAACAAAGTTCAACAAGTAGTTGAAATTGAAAAAGATGAGGTGAAAAATGGAAAATTTTGTGAAGATTTTCATTTTAAAGCAGAAAGCCCTATTAAACCAATGAAAATCTCTGTAGAAAGATCATCACCTCCATTTCCTCAAAGATTGAAGCAGAAAAATAGAGACAACCAATTTTTTAAATTTTGGGAAATTTTATAGAAATTAATTATAAATATTCCATTTATTGAAGCTTTGGAACAAATGCCAAGCTATGTGAAGATCATGAAGGATATACTTAATAAGAAAAGGAAGTTTTTAGATAATGAGACTGTTGCACTCAGTGAATAGTTTAGCGCTATAATTCAGAAAAGCTTCTTGAATAACTTAATAATCCTGAAAGTCTTATAATTCCTTGTGCTATTAGTGAACAATTTTATGGAAAAGTTTTATGGGATTTAGGAGCTAGTATTAATCTTATGTCATTGTAAATTTTTAGATAGTTGGGCTTAGGAGATGTTTCACCTACTACTACAACTCTTCAGTTAGCTGATCATTCGATTACCTATCCTAAGGGAGTTATAGAAGATGCTTTAGTAAAGGTTTATAAATTTATCTTTTCTGTGGACTTTATTGTATTAGATATGGAGGAAGATAAAAAAAATTTCTATCATTTTAACAAGACAATTCCTAGCCACTGGAAGAGCTTTGATAGATGTGCAGAAAGAAGAACTAAATATGAGAGTTAGTGATCAAGAGGTTACTTTTAATATTGCAAAATCAATGAGATACCCAACAAAAGAGCAAGAAATTGAATGCTTCAGAATGGATATTAACGAATATTTAAGCCATTAATATTTTAAGAAGACTTTTGAAAGAGAATTTGAAAAGGAATATATGGAATATCAAGATGAGGTTAAAATTCAAGATGAATCTATGGAAGTTCGTAAATAGGATTTGGACTATGTTCAAGAAAAAATTGAAATGTTTGATCCTGCAGAAAGTAACAAGAATTTGATTTCATCTGTTGAGAAACCTTATGAACTAGAACTAAAAACACTTCCTACACATTTGAAGTATGTATTCTTGGGAGATTTATCTGCATTTCCTGTTATATTATCCTCAGAATTAGCTGATAAGAAAGAACAATAGTTGTTGGAAACTTTGAAAAGATATAAGAAATCATTTGGATGGACATTAGGTGATTTTAAAGGAGTCAGTCCTTCAATTTGTATGCATGGAATTTTATTAGAAGATCAACCTGAACCAAGGGCTAATTCTTAAAGGAGATTAAATCCTATGATGAAAGAAGTTGCGAAGAAAGAAATTTTAAAATGGTTAGATGTTGGAATAATATATTCTATTTCAGACAGTGTTTGGATAAGTTCAATTCACTGTGTTTCAAAGCAAGGAGATGTGACTGTAGTGACAAATGAGCATAATGAATTAATATCAACAAGACAAGTCAATGGTTGGAGAATCTATATAGATTATAGAAAATTAAATTCTACCACCAGGAAGGATCATTTTTATTTGCCTTTCTTGAACCAGATGTTAGATAGGCTGGTTGGGCATTATTTTTGCTTTCTAGATGGATATATCGGTTATCATAAAATACTTATTGCTCTAGAGGATCAAGAGAAAATAATATTTACTAGTCCTTATGGAATGTTTGCTTTTCGGAGAATGCCCTTTGAATTATGTAATGTGCCTGTAACATTTCAAAGATGTATGATGTCAATTTTCAGTGATTTGTTTTAAAAAGAGATTTAAGTCTTTATGGATGGTTTTTTTGTATTTGAAACTTCTTTCGAAATATGTTTAAATCATTTAGAGAAAGTTTTGGGACGTTTTGAAAAGACTAATCTCGTATTAAACTGGAAAAAAAGTCTATTTATGGTTGCAGGAGGAATTATGCTTGCACATAAAATTTCAGAAAATGGCATAGAAGTAGATCCTGCAAAAAAATAAGTTATATCAAACCTACCTCCACCTACTGCAGTAAGAGGAGTTAGGAGCTTTTTAGGACATGCTAGATTTTATAGGAGATAATGATTTTTCAAAAATTACTAAACCTTTATGCCAACTTCTGGAAAATGATACAAAATTTGACTTTAATGAAGATTGCCTTAAAGCCTTTGAATCTTTAAAGAAAAAATTGATCATTGCTCTTATAATTGTAATCTTGGTTTAGCTTCTTTCTTTTACATGAAATATTTAATAATTGAATGGTCAGTATGCACAACACATTTATCTCTAATCAGATATGATCTAAACTTATCAAAAGCATACAAAATGGCTAATAACTCTCTTTCAGGGGTGGTGTAACTAAGCTGAGCATCATTAAGAATCTTACTAGTATAGTATATGACTTTAAAAATCTTAGCATTACTCCACCCTAAAAAAACTCCAATAGCATAATCACTTAAATCACATATTAATTCAAAAGGTTTCTCCCAATCAGGTGAATTTAATGAGGTACTTCTGATGCGAGGGTTTGATTTTGTAATAGTCGATAGAAAAGAGACTGATAATCAAACTCTTGATCATCAATCTAGGCTAGAATAGGAAGAAATACTTGATTTTAAAAAAGAATTTATGAAAATTTTCTTGATGAACAACTTTATGTTGTAAAAGGATGGGAAATACCTTGGTATGTTGATATTGTAAATTATATTTTAGTGGTATTTTACCATATGGACTGACAAAATAGCAAGAAAAGAAATTCATTCATAATGCAAAATCTTATTTTTGGATTATTCTTATTTGTATAAATAATGTAAAGATTTAGTAATGAGACCTTGTGCGCTTTACAAAGAAATTCAAGAAATTATTCAGAAATGTCATGATTCTGAATTTGCAGATCATTTTGGAAATCATAGAACTGTTCATAAAATATTGTAATCTAGATTTTATTGGTCTACTCTATTTAGAGATGTTAATATATATATATATATATAT
>JXCR01144032.1:29464-77052 GCA_002079205.1 Phalaenopsis hybrid cultivar | reverse complement strand
TATATATATATATATATATATATATTGATTTTAGTGGCTTATGTTTCAAAATGGATTGAAACAATTGCTTTTCCTATATGGGAAGGTTGATGTGTTTCAAAAATTTTAATTAAAAATATTTTTACAAAATATGGAATGGCGAGAGTAATCATTACAGATGGAAGATCTCATTTTAAAAATACAACAGTTGCAAGATTGGTGGAAAAATATAATATAAAGCATAAAATTGTAACTGTTTATCATACACATACTAATGGTTTAGTAGAAATATCTAATCGTGAAATTAAGATAATTTTGGAAAAGAGTGTCAATCCTAATAAAATGGATTGTTCTGTTATATTAGATACAACATTATGGGCATACAGAACTGCTTATGAGACACCTATAGGAATGTCCCCATAAAGATTAATTTTTATCACTTGTCAGTTGAATTGGAGCATAAAATTTATTGCGCTATAAAAGAATTAAATTTAAATTTGAAAGAAGATGGTGAGAAAAGATTATTGCAATTGAATGAGCTTGAGGAAATTAATAATGAATCTTATGATACTGCGAGGACTTATAAGGAAAAGACGAAAGAATGGCATCATCTGAAGATAATAAAAAAACAAGTTTAACCTGAACATGAAGTTTTATTAGGCAATACAAGATTGAAATTATTTCCTCAAAAATTAAAGTCTAGGTAAAGGGCCATTCAGAGTTATAAAAGTCTATTCTTATGAAGCACTTAATATTGAAGACCTCAAGTCTGGAAAAATATTTAAAGTAAATGGGCACAGATTGAAACCATATTTTGATTGTCAAAGACCAGCTTTTAAAGAAACTGTAATGTTGGTTCACCTAAAATGAGACTGGGAATGTCGGGCTAACGACATTAAACCAAGCGCTTTGTGAGAGGCTTTTATGAATCGTTATTTAGTTTGTTTTTGAGTTTTTAATGTTTGAAATATTTTACGTATATTTATGTTTAAATCTTTACGAAGTCCGTGTATTTGAGAAAATTTTTTAGAAACATCTTTATTTGCTTAATTTTATGAAAAAATTGAGAATTTATTGAATCGAAATCGAAATAGTGTTGTTTTTGGAACTGGCGCATGATGCGCCGAATTCTAAAGAGCTGGTGCATGATGCGCCGCAACGACAAAAAATGACTTAAATGTTTCAAAAGGTGGTTTTAGGAGGTTTTTGGTGGTTTCTTCTATTTATAACTCCTAAAAATCAAATCCTAAGTCTATTTTAAGGGGAAAAATGAGGGAAAAGCTACCGGATTTCAAATCTAATGGCTTCCCACTAAAAAAAATACTGCAAGATTTGAATTTTTCAACTGGAGAAAGTTTATCAGTTTTGTGCCCAAAAATTACATGATCAAATTCTAGTGAAGAATAGGCTAATCAAAGAAAGGGGATTTGTGAATTGAGGATTCAACACACTGAATACTCAAGTGGAAGAAATTATTGCATAGAGGCGCTGAGAAGTGCTTCGCTATACTACTACCGTTGTAGTCGTCTCTGTGGTGAATGAAATTTTTGCAAATCTTCATGGGATCAACCAAGGAATAGTTTATGTGCGAGGTAGTTTTGTGCATTTCACTCCTTCAAGAATAATTGAGAAGTTTATGATTGTTAATGTGCCTATCTGCCATTATGTGAATTATACACCTACAAGAGACAATATGAATGAACTCTACCGGTACCTCAAGGATGAAGATGCAAATTAGGAGGCTAAAGATGATGGGAATGTAAGTTTTTCCTCATCATTTTTAAATCCTGCTTCGAAGGCATTACACTTCTTTATTGCATCAAAATTACTGCCCACCATGAAGATCAGTAAGGTAACTAAGGAGAGCGCTATTTTAAATTATTGTATTCAAACCGAAAAACCTGTTAATATTGGAGTCATAATTGTAAAATCATTTTTGGATTTGATTGTGAATGGATCTGCAACTGGACTTGGACATCCATCCACTATTTTTCTACTGTGCAGTCAATCGCAAGTACCTTATGAAAGTTGGGAAAAAGTGTTTCTTCCTTGGAAGCAGATGAATCCTGAAGTCTATTGCAACTGTATTGGAATGGGAGATGAAAATGATATGAATGTGCTGATGGATCAATGATCTCAGAATTCATCACCTATTTAGCCCTATTATAATTTGAATGCACTTTTGAAGAGAATCAAGAAGATAAAAGTGTAGAATCTTATGCATGTGATTGGCAATATTTTTGAAATGTTGGATCATCTAGATTGGAGACTGAAGAAACATTGTGAACATACTTGGCGTATTGAAGATGGTTTGGTATGTATGTTCAAGAAACATTCTTGGATTGGAGAGGATTCAACTGACGAGTTTTCATATCAACCCTTCTACAACCTGTATTTGCACTACCAATAGATGGGAGATATCCAGGAGGATGAGAGAGAAGAAGATGTTTGAACTTAATTTATGCACGGAACATTTTATTTAGTACTGCTTGTGTTAGTTTGTTAAGTTAGATTGCATTTCCTTTCTATTGTTGCACTATTTATGTTTATGCTTTGTATTTTGATGTTTAGATTTCAGTGTGAGAATGTTTATTTTGCTTTAGAACACTAAATTTGATGTTTGTTGTCTTGAAAACTACTAGTTTGTATTAGCGCAGATTTTATATATAGATATGAGTTTTGTGTTGTTTGAGAAAGTTTAATGTCAGAATGATGTTCGTGTAAGCTTAAAAATGTTCATTTAAGTTAATTAGAGGTTGATGTAAGGCGATACGGAGTAGATTTCAACAAAAACCAAAATCTGGTGGGTTTAAGCTCTGGGGCATGATGCATCGTTTTACAGAGTGCTGGCGCATGATACACCAAAGACTCGAACACGCTAGATCTCCTAAAAAAATTGTACAATCGCACGGACAAGTTCCATTTTCATTGATTGAGTCGTCTCCTACCTCTAAACCTTGACCTAGGGCTTCTTGTTGAGGACAGTAGAGGAGATTTTGGAGGTCAAAAATCATAGATTTCATCTTCTCTTGGAAAGAGCTTCACATTAACTTAGAAATTTTTTATTTTCACCATGGATTTTTCCTACATTATGGAAGATCCAAAATTTTAATTTTTTTATGAAAAAGCTTAAAGAAAACTCATGGTGAAGAGTTCTTACCAAATAATCTTGCTTGAGGAGTTTGAATTTTTATTTAGTAATTTTCTTAAAATTTATTTAGACTTTCGTAGAATTTCCAATGGCTCCCCAAGTTAAGAGAGGAAGGACGTCCAAGGATTTTGATTCACAAAGATTCGTTAACTTCAAGGCCCAACATAGTTATAATACACAAATGGAGACCAGAAGATTGATCTAAGAACAGGCATTTGCAAACCAGAGTGGTGAGATCTAAAGGTTGATCATTGCAAAAAATTGGGAAAGATTCTGCTACTTCACTGCAATAGTGATTGTCTCAATGATTCAAGAGTTTTATGCCAACTTGAGGTTCACTGCTGGTGACCACATACTGGTTAGAGGTAAAGAAGTTGAATTACTGTTGATCAGTTCAATACTTTTCATGGGTTGGAAAATGCATTTTTTTGATGAATATGTTGTATTCGTGATGAATGATTCATCACTGGATGAAGTACTTGCCTTTTTGACTGGTGGAAGAGGAGAGTAGAAGATTATGAATAACAAGATAGTTAACTTCCCCGCTTCCATGTTGACAATCCAGTCAAAGTTATGGCATCCTTTTATTTGTGTTAAATTATTGTCAACGAATCATCTTGCCTATGTTATGAAATATAGAGCTGCATTGAACTATTGCATTTAGAACATGAAAGCAATAGATGTTGGTGCACTTATAGTTCATCATGCTCAAAGTATAGCTGGTAGTTCTACAGCTAGTGGTTTGGGATACCCTACTCTAATTTTCACTTTATGTGAACAATCAGGAGTAAAGTCCCATAGAAATGAAGAAAGATTACAAACCACAGAATTCGATTGGAAGGCATATGATTCAAAGAGTTAAATCATTTGTTGAATCTAGAGGGGGAAGAAGGGATAGACGCTCTACATCAGCTACAGGGGCATCTACTTCTTGCCCTGGATCATTTGAAAACATTATTGACCAACTCATAATTTAACAAATGGACATAATTAATATTCTACGTCAGTTGGGAGAGATTGGAGTAAGAAATGCTTATAATGATGAATATCAGCGAAGTAGAGTTCAACATGATATTGATTTTGAGAATGTTTTGGTGGACATCATAGAGGAAAGCCCAATGTGGGATTTCCTCCTCCCAGTTTCACTCCCTATGCTCCTATTCGGGATGAAGATGAGGAAGAAGAAGAAGAAGATGATGATGATGATTGACAGCGACTTTATATATGCTTAAAAATACAAGAATTTGATACTTCAGCTAGAAGATTTAAATCCCCGACAATGACGAAAAAAATTTGACAATGGTTATAGATTTGATAAAGATGTGTATAAAATATTCAATAATTACAAAGTCACACTTATCAATGCAAGTATATGTATCACTCAAGTAATACATGATTCTAATAGTCCTGGATATTGATCCCACAGGGAGTAATATTAGAGGCTACGAACAAAGAATTAAAAAATCAACACTTAATCACAACAACTTTAATTCGCATATTTATCACTAATAGGCAATTGAAATAAAAATGTAATTTTAATAAACTCTTAATTAACTTATTCTACTAATAAAGTTTCAAATGTGAAGTTCAATATATAAGAAAGCATTCTTCTCCTTGTCAAGAAATATAAGTGAATGAATAAATTGAATTAGTTTAAATTGTATTGTGCCAAATAAGAGCATACCTATTCTTTAACCTTTGGACCAGGCATAAAGAACATTAACTAATCCTATGTTTGGTTACTGAATCTGCAGCTAGGTTGGGAGGATACCGGCTCTCACTTCAGAGCTCCCACATTCCCCTTGCCTGAGGCCTAACATCTACACTTCAGCACCCAAACGATAGGACTAAATTGAGGAATTTAGTCTATCACTCTAAAATCTCAAATTCTACGCCTGATAATTTTATTTCCCTATTTATTTGCACCTTTCCACTCTAAAATCTCCAATTCTACGCTCGATAATTTTTATTTCCCTATTTATTTGCACCAAATTGGGGATTTTAGTCTGTCACTCTAAAATCTCCAATTCTACGCTCGATAATTTTTTTTCCATATTTATTTGCACCCAACTTCAAGGACTTTGACCTCCCTAAATCTTGGATGTAATCTTCACTTTAGTTGTAAAACTCAACAATTTTAACAAATCAATTGGCCAGATTAAAAGTAAATTAAGATTGAAGTGAAAATATCATCACAACCTCTTTAACATTCTCATGGCTTAACCAATTCAAATTAACATTTCACAAAATATTAAGACAAGGAGAAAGATAGAGAAAACTACTCAGAACTCATGGAGAAGATACGACAAAACTTGGAATTTATATATAAAAGCAAATTCATACAAACTTCAATAAGTAAATACAACTTATCTCTAATTCCTCCCCAAGCAAACTTCTTGAAGTTCCTCTAAATCTCTTCCTTTCTTTACAACACATAGAATTCTCCTTCGAAGCGGCAAGGAGGAAGAAATCTCTCACTTTCCTTCCATTCTTACAATCGTTCAAACAATTCCTCACAATAATAACCACTCTCTACACTCTAATGGACGCCACAAACAACAAAGACTTAGTGGACACCCCCCTTTTTCGGCCTCCAAATTGTTTCTTTTAAAGTTGTAGAAGAGTTTTCAAGAGTTGCCCAAGCGTCCCTTAAAAAATCGTCGACATTCAATGCATCTGTTAAAAGTGTTTTTTCGAAGTGTTTTTTCGGTATCTCGTCGTCGGCCTGGTCGTCAGTGCCGTCAGCGAGCTCTATTGAATTAAATAGCCTAAGCCTAGGGAAAAATCTGTCGTCGGCGGCGTCGATGGCGCCATCAGCAAGATTTTCAAAATTGGTTCAATTTCAAGATTTTTGTGATTTTGATCAATTTCAAGCCTCGTCGACATCCGTTCAATCATTATAGACATAAGTTTTAAGTGATTAAATGATTTACTAACACAAATAAATATTCACAACACAAAACATCACAATTATATATAAAATCCAAGGGTTACAATACACGTTACATGACACAAATAAGTTTGGTATTTTATCAACCTTAATACATCAATTCAGCGTCACAATATAAGCCACAACACTCTAAACGTTGAAAACAAACATTCTATGCTCAATCTCAACTATATTGAGATCTAAAAGCAAAATTCAAAAGTAAAGCAAACACATAAGTTCAAATCAAATCACAAATATAGACATATAGGTAGTAAAGTAAATATACTACTCCTCCAATTCAGTGCTTGTTTCTCCTCTGATATCACCCATCGATTGAACATGAACGAAGAGGTTATAGAAGGGTCGATATGGGAATTCTTCAGTAGAGTCCTCTTCTATCAATCTCATCTTTCTCATCAATCATACCTTTGATATGTCCAGAGTGATCAAAATGCTCTTTCATCCTCCAGTCTAGATGATCAAAAAAACCAGAGATATTGTTAATTGCATTCATAACATTTTGTACCTTTTTTCTCTAGTTTCTTGATTTTGCATAGGATCACTAGTGTTATGTACGGAACTAGAGGCTGAATAGGAAGTGAATTCTGAGACGATTGACCCATAGTAATAGCCATATCATTCTCATCTTCATTGGCTGGGAACTTATGGGTTGTGTCCAAAAGCTTCTAAGGTAGAAGTACATTTTCCCAATTCTCATAAAATACTTGGAATTGACTGTAGAGTAAGAAGATGGTTGAAGGATCTTCAAGCCCATAAGTTGTCCATGAACGATCAGACCAAAAATAGACTTCACATATATCGATCCAATATCAATCGGTAGTCCCATTTGAATACAATAATTCAGAATAGCACTTTCTTCAGTAACTTTACCAATCCTCATTGTCGGTAATAGTTTTGTAAAAATGAAGAAGCCAGTGCTTAGAAATGGGGTTTAGAAGTGTAGCAGAGAAACTAACATTCCTGTTTTCTCTCATTTCCCAGTCTTCAGTGTCGTCCGTCAAAAATTGGTAAATCTCATTCATCAGATTTCTTGTCGGGACGAAGTTGGAATAATGGCAGACATGAACATTCTCAATCATATATAAGTCATTAATTCATGCAAGAGTAAAATTTATCCATCTACCTCGCACATAGACTCAGTAATTGATTCCATGCAAATTAGCATAAAACTCTTTCACCACAGGAACGACTACGACGGCAGTAGTGTAGCACAACACTTCCCATCGTCATCTTACAATCATCTCTTTAATTACTGTCGAAGGATTGTTCAATCCTCAATTCACAAATCCTCTTTCTTTGATTAATCTCCTCTTTATCAGCACTTTGTTGAAGATTCATTGCGCCTTGGAACTAATGAACTTTCTTTGGTTGAACACTCAAAATCTAGGGTTTTCAGTGGAATTGGAAGCCATACGGATAAATTTAGTGGAGTTTCAATTTGTTTTTGGGTAATATGAATTTAATAACCAAGTTTGGAAGTTTATAGAGAGTAAATCTCGCCTAAAACCGCCAAAAATTGACATTTCAAACTCTGGAAACCGTTATCTCACCGTTCTTGCCGTCTGCGGCGTCGATGGCGTTGTGGGCAAGCCTTGAGAATTATTATCTGGACTCTCGAGAAAAACCCATCATCGGCGACGTCGAGTCGATGGTTGGCACCCAAGGCAAAAATTTCACAGTTTTGCTCTGGTCTAAATGCATTCCAATTTTCTCTATGGATTCAATTTTTATGATGATTCAAGGGTAAATACAAATAATAGAGTTCAATACTACCACAAACTAACAATAATTTTAAACAAAAACACTATAATCGCAAAAAAAAATAAAGATAACTATGGGTTGCCTCCCATAAAGCGCTTGGTTTAACATCGTCAGCCTGACCTATTTAGATATTATTCTGGTTGACTGACCATTAAAATCTCTTTAAATTTTGGTCTTTTACCTCAAAATACGGCTTTAATCTGTGTCCCATTTAAATCTATTTCTAGTCTTTTGATCTTCAATTTCAACAGCTCCGTAAGTATAAACTTGAGCCACAGTAAAGGGTTCTAGCCAACGAGACTTCAATTTCCCAGGAAGTAACTTCAGCCTTGTATTGTAAAGCAAAACTTCTTGTCCTAGTTCAAAGTTCTTCTGGTTAATCTTCTGATCATGCCATAACTTTAGTTTCTTCTTATAAATTATGTTGTTATCATAAGATTCATTTGTTAATTCTTCTAATTCATTCATTTGTAACAATCTCTTCTCACCAACATCTTTCAAATTATAATTGAATTCTTTAATCGCCCAATATGCTTTATGCTCCAATTTTACTCGTAAGTAACAAGTCTTTCCAAAAATCAGTCTATAAGGAGTCATTCCAATAAGAGTTTTAAAAGTAGTCTTGCAAGCCCATAATGCAGTATCCAGTATAGTAGACCAATCTACTCTATTATTTTAGTCTTCTCCAGTATTTGTTTAATCTCTCTATTAGAAACTTTAGCTAACCCACTGGTCTGAGTGTGATAGGAAGTAGAGAGTCTATGAATAACATTAAACTTTTATTTCAATCTCTGAATGTATTTATTCCTAAAATAGGATCCTCTGTCTCGACATTCTAGATCTAGCAAAAATGGGATCCTCCATCAGTAATAATCATCCTAGGCATTCCGTATCTAGTAAAATATTTTTCATTAACCTCCGTCAGTGATAATCATTCTAGGCATTCCGTATCTAGTGAAAATATTTTTTATTAAAAATCTCGAACACTTTTAGCGTCACAACGAGGTAAATCTTGTGCTTCAATCCACTTTGAAACATAGTCTACCGCAACTAATATGTATAAGTTCCCATATGAAGGGTTTAGCGCCACCAGCGAGGTAAAGCTTGTGCTTCAATCCACTTAGAGACGTAGTCTACTGCAATTAATATATACAAGTTCCGAGGGTAAATCTTGTGCTTCAATCCACTTAGAAACGTAGTCTACTGCAATTAATATATATAAGTTCTCTTGTGCTTCAATCCCACTTAGAAACATAGTCTACTGCAATTAATATATATAAGTTTTCAAATGAAGGAATAAATGGTTCCATAGAAACGTAATTAAAAATCTTGAAACACTTTTAGTGTCACAATGAGGTAAAGCTTGTGCTTCAATCCACTTTGAAACATACTCTACCGCAACTAATACGTATAAGTTCTCAGATGAAGGAATAAATTTTCCCATGAAATCTAATCCCCAAAAATCAAAGATCTAAACTTTTAACATGAAATTCAAAGGCATTTCATTTATTCTAGATATATTGCCTACTTGTTGGCATCGATCACAAGTTTTTATGTATCTGTAAACATCTCTAAAGACAGCAGACCAATAGAATTCAACTTGTAAGATTTTATAAGCAGTTTTATCAGTTCCAAAATGTCCTCCAAATTCATAATCATGACATTTCTGAATGATTAGTTCAGTTTCTTCATAAGGTACACATGTTCTCAAAATAAGATCCTTAAATTGTTTATATAAAGAAGGCTCATCCTAAAAATATGCTTTCACATCATGAATGAATTTTCTTTGTTGTTGCAATGTCAGCATAGGCGGCAAAATATCACTTACAATATAATTAACAATATCAGCATACCATGGTATTTTCCACTCATTAATATTATAGAGTTGTTCATCAGGGAAATTGTCTGTAATTTCATTATCGGTGTCAAATAATTCATGAAATTCTAATCTTGACAAATGATCAGCAATTTGATTAACAGTTCCCTTTCTATCCATAACCACAAAATCAAATTCTTGCATCAAAAGTATCCATCTAATTAACTTTGGTTTGGCATCCTTCTTTTACATCAGATATTTAATAGCAGAGTGATCAGTGTGCACAACACATTTAGTCCTACTTAAATAAGATCTAAATCAGTCAAAAGCATACACTATAGTCAGTAACTCTTTTTCAATAATAGTGTAGTTAATTTCAGCATCGTTAAGAGTTTTACTAGCGTAGTATAACACTTTAAAAATCTTATCGTACATTTGTCCAAGAACAGCTCCAATAGCATAATCACTAGCATCGCACATCAGTTCAATTGGTTTCTCCTAATTAGGTGAAACTATTATAGGGGTTGTGATTAGCTTTTCTTTTAATAACTCAAAGGCATTGTCTTCAGTAAACATTTCTTGTCCTTTTCTAAAAGTTGGCATAGAGGTTTGGTAATTTTGGAAAAATCTTTAATATAATGCCTGTAAAAACCAACATGTCTAAGAAAGCTTCTAACCCCTCTTACATTAGTAGGAGGTGTAAGTTTAGATATAACTTGAATTTTTGCACGGTCTACTTCCATACCATTTTCTGAAATTTTAAGCCCTAACAGAATTCCTCCTGCAACCATAAATTGACATTTCTCCCAATTTAGAACAAAATTAATCCTTTCGCAGAACTCCAAAAATTTTTCAAGATGATTTAAGCATGCATCAAATGATGTTCCAAAGTCAAATAAATCATCCATAAACACTTCTATTCCATCATCAATTAACTTACTTAATATAGACATCATACATCTCTGGAATGTTGCAAGTGCATTACATAATCCGAAAGGCATTCTTTCAAAAGCAAAAGTTCCAAAAGGACTAGTAAATGTTGTCTTTCTTGATCCTCAGGAGCAATAGGAATTTCATGGTAGCCAGTATATCTATCTAAAAAACAAAAATATTTGTGCCCAGCAAGTCTATCCACTATTTGGTTTAAAAATGGTAAAGGGAAGTGATCTTTCATAGTGGCAGTGTTTAATTTTCTATAATCAATGCATATACGACATCTAGTAACTTGTCTGATAGGTATTAATTCATTATTCTCTTGTGCTTCTGCAGTCACCCCTCCTTTCTTAGGAACACAATGAATTGGACTTACATAAGCACTATCCAAAATAGGATATATAATTCCAGTGTCCAGCCATTTCAAAATTTCCTTCTTAACTACTTATTTTATCATTGGGTTTAATCTCTTTTGTGGATCAAATCTTGGTTTATATTGTTCATCCAGTATAATTTTGTGCATACAGATCAAAGGATTGATTCCTTTAATATCATCTAAGGTCCAACTAAAAGCTTTCTTATATCTTTTAATATATCCAAAAGTCTTTGCTCTTAGAAATCATTTAACTCTGAAGATATAGTAACAGGTAATGTAGATCAGTTTCCCAGAAATACATACTTCAAGTGGTTCGACAATGTTTTCAACTCAAGTTCAAGTGGTTTTATAATTGACAGAACTAGATTCTTATCAGCATTTTCTGTAATATCAAGCATCTCAAATCTTTCTTGAACATAATCTAATTCTTCATTTTTTATTTCATCCAAAGTAACTTTATCTTTGTTTTTAAAATCTTTTTCTGTTCAAAATATTCTTTAAAATTCTCGTTCAATAGATGTTCACTAATTTCCATGAAAAAATATTCATTATCTCTTTCAATAGCAAAGTATTACATAGATTTTGCAATGTTAAAAGTCAATTCTTCATCGTTAACTCTCATAGTTAATTCTCCCTTTTAAACATATATCATAGCTCTTCCAGTAGCTAAAAAAGGTCTCCCTAAAATTATAGGTATTTCTTTATCTTCCTCCATATCTAAAACAATAAAATTTACAGGAAAGATAAATTTATCAACTTTTACTAACACATCTTCTATAACTCCCTTAGGATAAGTAACTGAACGATCCGCTAATTGAAGAGTTACAGAAGTAGGTAAAAATTCTCCTAATCCTAATCTTATAAAAATTGATAGAGGCATAAGATTAATGTTGGCTCCCAAATCACATAAAGCTCTTCCATAAAATCTTTCATCGATAACACACGGTATAGTGAAACCACCTGATCTTTTAATTTTTCAAGAAGCTTTTTCTGAATAATTGCACTACACTCTTCACTAAGTGTAACAGTCTCATTATCAGTGAACTTTTTCTTGTTCAAAATATCTTTCATAAACTTCACATAATTGGGCATTTGCTTTAAAGCTTCTACGAAAGGAATATTACCGTTAATTTCTTAAGCATTTCTATAAACTTGGAAAATTTTTTATCCTTTTGTGTTGCTTCAATCCTTGAGGAAATGGTGGTGAAGGTTTCTCCACAGTAATTTTCATTGGTGTAAGTGGATATTTTAAATCTGGGTATTCAAGATCCTTTTTTTTTTCTGTATCCACTTTCTCTTTTTTAGTTTCCATGTCTTTCTGCACTCTTATTTCCAATTCTTTTCCACTTCGTAATTGTATTGCTTTTATCTACTCTTTTCCTTGATCTTTAGGATTTGGTTCCACAGTACTAGCAAAAGTTCTCAATGTTCGGTTATTAAGCGCAGTAGCAATATGCCCCAATTGGTTTTCAATATTCTTGATAGCAATTCCTTGATTTTGTAAATGGTTTCCTTGAAATTGTAATTGATTTCCTTCATTCTGCAATTGTAGACTCATGTTCAATATCAGTTCTTCCATAGACAACTTATTTTCCTTAAATTGAGTGTTAATGTTAAATCATGGAGGATAAGAATGTCTATAATTAACATTTTCTTGGTTGGATGAATTTCTCAATGGGTTTACTAGATTGTTTGTCCATTGTTGATGTGTAGAAGAATTGTTATTCCAATTAAAGTTAGGATGATTCTTCCAACCTGGTTTACAATAGTTCGAATAAGGATTGTTGGGTTTATTTTTAATAGCATTTAAAGTCTCATAAGAAAGTTGAACATCCACAAATTTCCCAGATGAATTCTCTTCCATCATAGTAGGTGTTGGAGAATAATTCATTCCATAATTATCTAATTTCTTTGATATTGAAGCAATTTGTGAAGCTAACATAGATATTGCTTCAGAATTGTGGATACTAGCTAATCTTTTAGGTTTTATCCTTTCAGAGGGCCATTAAAAATTTTTGGTAGCCATCTCTTCTATTAACAAATAAGCCTCATCAAAAAGTTTTGAAATTAAAGAACCACCAGCCGTTCTCTTCTATTAATGAATAAGTCTCATCAAAAGGTTTTGACATTAAAGAACCACCAGCCGCAATTTCTATTAATGAATAAGCCTCGCAAAAAGTTTTGACATTAAAGAACCACCAGCCGCAACATCATAATCGATCTAAGAGATCCCACTAATCCATTATAAAAAGTTTGAATTATCAACCAATCTGGTGACAATCGATCTAAGAGATCCCACTAATCCATTGTAAAAAGTTTGAATTATCAACCAATCTAGTAATGAATGATGTGGGCACTTCCTTAGAAGATCTTTAAATCTCTCCCAAGCTTCATATATTGACTCTCCATCAATCTGACACAATGATGTTATGTCATTTCTAAGTTTAGCAGTTTTGGATGGAGGGATAGAAATTTCTGTGAAAGTTCTCCCCAAGTTCTAATAGATCTAGGTGCTAATGAATTTAACCATGAAATTTCTGTGAAAGTTCTCCCCAAGTTCTAATAGATCCAGGTGCTAACGAATTTAACCACTTCTTAGCCTTATCCTTAAGTGTAAAAAGAAAAAACCCTAAGTCTAATAGCATCGTTCGAAGCTCTGTCATTTTTAAAGGTAGCACAAAGTTCTAAAAAACTAGCAAGGTGTAAATTAGGATCTTCATTTGGTGTACCTCCAAATTGATTTTTTTATATTATTTGGATAATAACAGGTTTGAGCTCAAATGAATTAGCAGCTACATCAGAATTTTGGATAGATAAGTGAATTTCATCTACTATAGGATTTGCATAATCTCGTAGAGTTCTAGGTTGATGTTTATTTTCTATTCCTCCATTTTTCACATTGTTTTCCATTGTGTCAGGATTTCTAGGTTCTTTTCTTAGATTTCTAATTCACCTAACAGTGCATTCTAATTCCGAATCGTAGGGTATAAGATTTTCAGGTCTAAATTTACGCATAAAATTAAAATTAGTACACAAAAAAATAGTTAACTAAATATGAAAATAAGTTGTATTTCAAGTAAANATGGCACCGTCGGTAGCCTTCTAGAATATCTAATTTTGGACTCTCAGGAAAAACCAGCTGTCGGCGGTGTCGAGCCCGCCGTCAGCGCCCAAGATTAAATCTTCATATTTTGGTCTTTTTTGCTCCAAATTTGCTCCCTTTTGCTTCTTTTTCTCCAATGACCATAATTCCACATACCTGCAATATCATCAAAATTAGTGTAAAATATGTATGAAAATCTCAATATATTTTCCTTTGGTCAATGATGATGAGGAAGGAGATGAAAATTGATACTTTTATGAGTCTAATGTAGTTTGTTTTGTCTTTGTTTGTTATTTGTGTTTGAAATGTGTTGTATTTTCATTTAAGAACTGTTGTAGTAAAAAATTTCATATTGTGTTGTGGACATAATTGTAATAGTAACTGTAAACTTTTACTTTTTCTGCATTTTTAGTATTTTCAGTTTTGTTTTCAATTTTTCGTATTTCTATTTTTAATTCTTAGCAAATTCTTTAGAATATATTATGTTTCATTTAATGCTTTAATGCCTGCATATTTTTAAAGTTAGTACCTGCAGTATACCAGAACCCAGTTTCATAATCAGAAATCCTCTATAGGTCAATTTTTATTTTCATTCATTTACTATTTTCTTTCACCTACTAAAATTTTGTATTAAGGCATTTTTAAAATTAATTAAAAACTTAAGT
This sequence comes from Phalaenopsis hybrid cultivar, assembly GCA_002079205.1. NCBI lineage: Eukaryota > Viridiplantae > Streptophyta > Magnoliopsida > Asparagales > Orchidaceae > Phalaenopsis > Phalaenopsis hybrid cultivar. The sequence goes on along the minus strand of JXCR01144032.1, from coordinate 62,318 downwards.
TTTGGGGAAGAAAAATTTCTTTTAAAAAGAAGTAAACTAAGTTTTATTTTTTCTCAAATAACTATATTTTTAAAATTAATTTAACATGCCTTGGAGATATTAAGATTTAACTTTAATTTGCTATACTTTTTTTTAGTTAAAAGAGCAGCTCGTGGCTCCTTACGCGTTAATTAAAAAGAGATTACAAAGTTTGGGAGGGATAGTGGATCCCCATCTAAAAGCAAAAAAATACATTATAGCCATAGGGGTTCCAGTCTCCGCAGTACAACGCAACACGAAATAAAATAAATGCTAAAAGAAAAAGCTATCCAAAAAATACATGTAATTGTCCAAAATGTATACCAAAGGAATAGTATACCCAAAAAACTACATGTACATGAAATCCCAATCCAACAGTAATGTTATGGTATAAATTTAAACTTTAATTGGCTATACTTATATTTATAAATATTATGGTAAATTTAGGTAAATTTTTTTAATAATAAAGGTCAATTTTAAAGTTAAAGATATTTGGTATGATAGGATAAGACTATGCTTTTCTATTTAAAGTAAAAGAAGTTATATTTTTGAAGTATTAAGAATTTTAGAGTTTCATGTAAGAAGAAAAGAATAAGACTTAATGAAAAATAATAAACTAATATGAATTTATAAAGTGAAGAAAGGTATGGAGTTTTGAATTTAAGAAGAGGATAGTGCAGTTCAAAACAATTAGATTGTATCTAGATATAGTAATCCTCACTTGAGAAAAAAAAAAGAAAGAAAAGAAAAAGAAAAGAAAGGATTGAAAGGATCCTAAAAGAAAAGAGAAAAAAAGAAAAGAAAAGAAAAGAAAAGAAAAATAAGTGAGGAGAAGCTTGAGGAGACGCCTAATCAAAAATTGGCTTTACTTGAATCAACTTAAGGAATGAGCATTATTACATTTTTCCAAATTTGTATTGGAGTATTAGTAGCATTCCTAGTGAAGTCTTCATGAAGTTCTTTTTCATATGAATATTGTAAATGTCCTTAATATGACAAATTACAATTTTTTTTTGAAATGAATAGAGATTCAGAAGTCTTAAATTTAGTTACTAAGTATTCTTAGACTTAGAATTTGAATCTAAGTTATAAAAGGTTTTTCTTAAATTTTTTAATGTTATTAATTAAACTAGAGTATATAATTTGTAACTAAATCTCTATCATAAGTCATAAGCTTTCATGTAATAAAAGTGTCACTTGAGGACAACAAAAATTTAATTGGGGGATTTTGATACACCAAAATAATATATTGTTTTAAGTACATATTTTATGGTTATTTTTAGTGATATCACACTTTAAAGAAGAGTATTTTCATATTTTTATGTCAGGCATATCATTTTTAGGTATTTGGAGAAAAAAATGGCAAAAAGGAAGAAACTTGGAGCCAAAACAGCAAATTTTGGAATTTTGGTGCATGATGCGCCGTTTGACAGAAGCGCATGATACGTCAGAGAAGATTTTTTTGGGAATTAAGTCATTTGAGATGAATTTTGAACATATTTTCAAAGGGACACTTGTTCTACACATCTATTGGAGTAATTCAATGTATCTAGACACTTTGGAAGGTTTTTTTATGAAGGGATATGTCTCTTGGATCAAATGAAACATCTTTTGAATTCAAAAGAGTTGACTTTTGGAGGGAATTTTGAAAGGAATTTTGAATTCCTTTTGAAAAGAGGTAGCCCAAAATAAAAGAGGAAGATTTCCAAGAGTTTGAGGGGAGACGAAAAGGACAAGAAAGTGGAGGTGGCGTGAAAGGCAAGGAGAGAAGAAGAGGAGATTTTATTCTAGGGTTGTAAGATGAGAGGGAAGGAAAGATTTCTTCTTCATTACACTTATAAGAGAGAATTGAGTGTGCTTGTAAAGAGAAAAAGACTTGGAGAGAACTTCTAGAGATTTGTTTGGGAAGGATTGTAAGATAAGTTGTCTTTTATTTCTTTTCTTTTGTAAACTTAATTTTATATATGAAATTTGTGTTTTTTTGTATCCTTCTCATGAATTCAAAGTAGTCTTCTTTATCCTTCTCCCTACTTTGAGATATGGTTTTGTGAAGAATTGATTTTAGTTTCTATAGTTTTAAATGTTAATAATTTGTGATGATTTGAACCTCAATCTTCATTTACTTTTTGATATGGCCAATTGAAATGTTAAAACATGTTGAGAAACATAAGTTCTGAAAAGGGCTATGATTTCTACAATAGGGAGAGAATCACATTTGATTTCATGAGAGAGTATGTCATCCATTGAATTGACTGCAAATAAATATGGAAATATACTTTGTTGGATGCACAAATAAAAATTTTAAGGAGACAGATTAAAATCCTCAATTTGGTCCAGTTGATTGGAAACTAATGCGAGATTGTTAGCCCTCAGGGGAGGGAGTCGTGGGAGCTTTGGATTTGTAGCCGGTATGAGCCTAACCACAGAATTAGGAACCAAACTCTGAATTAGTCAATGTTCTTTATAGCACTTGGAAGAGGGTAAGGAATAGGATTGCTCCTATTTGGCACAATACATCTTATATATATTTTCAAATGATTTTAATTGCTTCACAATCCATATACTCATTATAAAGGGGAAGGATTCTTTTTTAAATTTTAATCTTCCATCAACAAAACTTTGTTTAGCTATTGTAATTTTACTTTTGAAAGTTTAGTTTTTAGTTAGCTGACTTTCTCTTTCAAATACAGTTTATATAGCATTTACTTTAGTAGTTATTATTTAAACTTTGCACTTTACTTTTATTTTGTATTTTTAAATTATTAAATAATTTTAAGAATTTACTTATAGGTTTTTCCAACTTCCATGTGGGATTGATACTTAGGAATCCATTAGAGCCTTTATTAATTGAGTGATACGTATAATTGCGTTAGTTTTTAAGGGGATTTGGCAGTTTAAAAAGAGTTTTAGAGATATTTTTGTTGGGATTATATTGCATTTTTATTGTTATATATGCCACGTGTATTTTGTAAATTGAAAAATATTTGCAAAATTTAAACACTAAATCTAGCCGCAACATCCAGCGCGATCCTAGCTGTCGACCCGATACACCTGTGATCCAATGACTGCGGGTCATCATACCCAATGGCCAGAACCCGTGAATTATTCAACTTCCAACCAAAAGATCTCTACTTAGACTCAACCAAATCACCTCGGGTTTGTTTATACAACTTCATCTACTCAAGACAAACACATTAAAATGCTTATGAAATCAAACTTTTTTTCACAAAATCCTAGACCGAGCCAAAAATTAGGGTTTGTGTTCTAAACCTGAATCTGAGAGGGGAGGTCTCAATCAGATGCTTGTGGAAGCTTCAGTAGGGTCCAATGAACCTCCTCAAACTGTTAGTTTGAGCTGAGGTCAAGTCTAACCAAGAGTTTGAACAGAAGGTGGTGTGGCCTTTGTCTAACAGTGGGTTGCAGAGCTCAAAATGTTGGGGCTTGTGTGGGAATCTTCTTAGTTTGGTTTGGGGAAGTTTTTGAAACCATCAATTTGAATTTTAATGGAGTTTTGGGAAATGGCTAGAATCTGCGCTGGTTTTGAGCTCAGAAATTGAGCTCAGGCAGTGAGGCCGATGGTTGAAGATGGTTGGAATGGGCTTGAGAAGTCTTGGAGGTGCTCTGGAAACAATTTTACAAAGTTTCCCTAAGGAATTGGATGGTCTTTTTTCTTTGGTCGTGGGAGGTTAATTAGACTTAGAGTTTGAATCTAAGTTATTAAAGGTTTTTCTTAAATATTACTATTTTATTTATTAAATTAAAGTATAGGAGTTATAAGTCTAAACCCAAAAATTGCTTTATGTAGTAAAAGTGTCACTTGAGGACAAGTAACATTTAAGTTTCAGGGATTTTGATACACCAAAATAATATGTAGTTTTAAGTATATATTTTATGTTTATTTTTGGTGATATTACACTTTAAATAAGGGTATTTTCATGTTTTTGTTGTAGGTATATCAATTTTTGGCATTTGGAATAAAATTAGCAAAAAGGACAAAATTTGGGGCCAAAACAGATAATTTTGAAAATTATGGCGCCTAATGCACCAGATTGGCGCCAGAAGAGCCATTTTACATAGAGCTAGCGCCTGATGCACTAGATTGGAGCCACAAATGCCATTTTGCATACAGATGACGCTTTTGAAGCCTGAAGCGCCAAAACCCAGATTAGCGAGGTCTTAAGGAAGTTGGCACCAGATTCGCCAGAACCAATGTCAGATGCAACAGAGATGACTTTTTTGCAGATTAAGGCGGTTCAGGACAAATTTTGAAAGGGACACTTGTTCTAAACACCCTTTGGAGTGATTGAATGCATATAGACAATTTGGAAGGTTCTTTTATAAAGGGATATGTCTCTTGGATTAATGAGCATGTCTTTTGAATTCAAAAGGGTTGACTTTTGTATAGAATTTTGGAGAGAAATTTGAATTCTTTTGGGAGGGAGGTAGCCTTTAATTACAGAGAATTTTTTGAGAGAAAAGTGTGTGGAGTGGGAGAGGGGCGAACAAGAGAGAGAGAGAGAGAGAGAGAGAGAGTCAAGGGCTTGGAGATTTTCTTCAAAGATTGTAAGAGGAGAGGGAAGGAGAGAGATTTCTTCTTAATTATATTCATAAGAGAGAATTGAGAGTTCTTGTAAAGAGAGAAAGGATTGAAGAGAACTTCAAGGGATTTGCTTCGGAAGGATTGTGAGATAATTTATGTCTTTTATTTCTTTTATTTTGTAAACTTATTTTTATATATGAAATCCGTGTTTTGTTGCATCTTTCTCAAGAATTATGAGTAGTCTTCTTTATCCTTCTCTCTACTTTGAGATATAATTTTGTAAAGAATTGATTTTGTTTTATACTGCTTTAAATGACAATAATTTGTGATGATTTGAACTCCAATTTTCATTTACTTTTTGATCTGGCCAATTGAATTGTTAAAATGTGTTGAGAAACATATGTTTCGAAAGGGTTGTGATTTCTACAACATAGGGAGAATCACAATTGATTTCATGGGAGAGGATGTCATCCATGGAGTTAAGTGCAAATAAATAGAGAAATATACTTTGTTGGATGCAAAATTGGAGATTTTAAGGTGATAGATTAAAATCATCAATTTGGTCCAGTTGATTGGAAACTGATGCGAGATTGTTAGTCCTTAGGTGAGGGAGTAGTGTGAGCTCTGCAGTGGTAGCCGGTATCCTCCCAGCATAAACACAAAATTCGGGACCAAAATCTATTTTAGTTAATGTTTTTTTATGCACTCGGAAGAGGGTAAAGAATATGATTGCTCCTATTTGACACAAAATAATTTATATATATATTTTTTCAAATAGTTTTAATTTCTTCACAATCCATATACTCAATGTAAAAGGAAAGGATGTTTTCTTAAATTTGAACTCTTCGTCACAAAAACTTTGTTTAGCTTTCATAATTTTTCTTTTAAAAGTTTAGCAATTAGTTTAATTAACTTTTTCTTTTTTAATTTTAGCATTCATTCTATTACTTTATATTCAAATTTAGCACTTCACTTTTGTAGTTTAAAATTGTAGTTTACATTAAAATCTTAAGAATTTACTTATAGGCATTTCCAACTTCTCTGTTGGATTGATATCTAGAACTCCATTAAAGCCCTTTATTACTTGAGCGACACGTATACTTGCATTATTTTTAGGGGATTTGACAATTTAAAGAATTTTAAAAGATAAAACTAATTTCATTAAATTTATTTTTGTTGGGATTAATTTGCATATTTACTGTTGTATCTACCATGTGTATTTTGTAATATTGAAAAAATATTTGTAAAATTAACACACTAAATTACCCACATCAAGGTCATATGTGTTATTCAATGTTTTTTTTATGGGGAAAATCCAGATAAGTATTTCTGCTCTACTTTGATTGTGCTCATCCCCAAAGGTAATGAGAAGATATCTTGGGACAATTTTTGCCCCATCTCTCTTATCATAATTATACCTAAAGTGTTGAGTAAGCTGATTGTGAATAGGTTACAACCACATCTCTCTAAAATTATGTCTCCATAATAATCTGTCTTTATTAAAGGCAAAGAGATTATTGATAACACCTTATTAGCACAGGAAATAATTGAAGACTTGGATAAAAAATGCAAGGGGTAACATGGTTTTTAAACTTGATATCAAAAATACATTTGATATTATAAGCTAGAATTTCATTCTTAATGTTCTGCATGCTAAAGGGTTTCATCAAGATTTTTGCTTACTTAAAAGATGGTTAGTAAATAGTTATTATAGTGTGCTTGTTAATGGTAAAGTCTGTGGCTTCTTCTCTGCATATAGAAGCATTAAACAGGGAGATCCTATTTGCCTACCATTTTCATAATTACTTTTGATTATCTCTTCAGGTTTGTTAATAACTTGCATATACAACATCCTCACATCTAATATTCTCATAAATCTAAAATCTATATTAGCCATCTTGCATATGCTGATGATGTTATTTCGTTCTCTAATGTCAGTAAGTCTCTTATAAAATATATTATGCATCTGTTAACAGATTTTTTAGAGCGCATACGGCTTACTCATTATTTTGGCTAAATGTTCTATATATTTTGGGAAAAATGTTCATCAAAATGTTGAAAGTTGGGCTTCCAATTTCACTGGATGTAAGATTGCAAAATTTTCCATTAAATGTCTTTGTATGAACATTCTTAGAGGGAGAAGGAAGCAAATTCAAATTTTTGAGGAGGTGGACAAAATTAAATTTAAAATAAATGATTGGAGAAACTTTTTTTTCCAATGGTGTTAGGCTTACCTTATTGAAAAGTGTGTTGTGTAGTCTACCTTTATATGTTATGCATGTTCTTGAAACAAACAAGAGCACTCAAAAAACTCTTGAAGTGCTTTTTTAACAAATTTCTTCAGAATAATACTCAGTCTAGCAAAATTTGGTTGGGGACATGACTTTAAGACTTTGCAACGGATTATTGATATAAACATGTACAAGCTCTTGTTTAAATTTAAAGCTGGGGACTCTTTATGGACTCACTATATGTATCACAAGTTTTGCACTTTTATACACCCCACATTGTTACATAGAAGGTGGGAGATTCTAAAATCTGGAAGGATATCATACTTGCTAGAAATGTGGCTTCTCATTTCATTTTCTGTGATGTGGGTGATGAAAATATTTATTTTTGGCATGATCATTGGGGAACATCAAATTTTACAACCTTGCTGACTCCAATTTACTTGTTTCTGACTACTAAAAGAATGATAGTTGGAATCTACCTAAGCTTGTCTCTTTAGTTGGGGAGGAAGCCCCCTCTTTTGCTAAAATTCTATTAAATGTGATTACTAGGGATGTTCCTATGTGGAAATATCACTCCATAACTTCTATTATTAAAATGTTTTATTCGCATGTACATAAATTTTCACATTGGAAATGGAGTTCTTATATATGACATCAATATATTTCTCTATCCATCTCTTTATTACTATGGGTTTTTTTTCCCAATTTATTTCCACTTGATGATATGCTTAAGATAAAAGGCTTGAGACTTTCCTCTTTTTATTATAACTGTAAGAGGGATGCTGAGTCTTCTTATCATTTATTTTATGCATGCCCCTTTGCCATAAAAGTGTGGATTAAAGTTGAGAGATATTTTGGAATTTTTTGACCCCCACTTTTGACCTTGGAAAACATACTTGCTATTTGGAAGGAAACAAATTATATTCATAACAAATTATACTATTACCCTTTAATAGTTTTGTGGTTTATTTGGTTGGCTAGAAATAGACATAAATATGATGCCCCACTATCAGTGTCTCACTTATTTTGGCCAACTACCATAAAGCTTTGAGAGCTGTGAATGCATCTGGTACTTCTCTTATACCTGGGAGAGGTAGGAGACCAACTTTGATTATTTGGAGACTACCCTCTCGAAATTGGATTAAAGCAAACATTGATGGTAGTTTCAATCCTAATGTTGTTGGGGGTGGGTGGTTTGTTTCATGATATTAAGGGGAGGTGCTTTATTTACTTTGCCTCCTCGTGTATTACCTCATCCCCCCTTGAGGCAGAGGCTTGGTTTGTACTTGCTGCTCTGCATGTTACTGCTTCTTTACAGTTTAGTAATGTGGTTTTGGAAACCGATTTAAAAGAGTTGTTTAATATCTTAATTATAAAGAGGAAACCTTTGTGGTACCTCATTACTTTAATAAAGTGTATTATATTCTTTATAGACATAAATCATCTTAATATACAGTATAACTTCATTTATAGGGAAGGAAACGCTCCTGCGGATTGGTTAGCTAAAAAGGGGCTTTATGGAATAAAGATTGGTGATATACCTCCTTTTTTATTTACACTCTAATCCAAAGTGATCTACTGGAGGCACCTTTCAATAGAGCCTAATTTTGCCTGCTATGATTTTTGTTTCTCTGTGGTTGGTTTATTCTTATCATGATTTCCTGCTTGACATTTGGTAACCCAGAATTTGGAGTCCTGGTTGTTTGTTTGGTAGCTTTTGAGTATTATGGGAAACCTCACATTTGTTTACCTTTTTTGTTGGGTAGTTATATTCAAAATTGCTTTCTGATTATGGTTGTTATTCCTTTCGCTACCTGTCTCAATATTCTGTAACATGTATGGTTCTTTCTGCATGATAATAGGACTTATTTCATATGCTACCTGCATGGTTTTTTTCTTCAATATATGGGTGCTCTATATGATAGTTGGATTGGCTGGGTTATTACTTTTTTGTTTGATGCTTTATCTCCCATCTATCTATCTCTTTACTGCTCAATGCTCTCTCTGATGGGTTGTTCTTTCACCTATGCTTCAAACTTCCCACTGCTGCCAGGTGTTTCTGTCACCTATGATTTGCTAATTGTTCTTTTACTGTCCCCCTTTGGAGGATTTTTTATCGTATCAATTGCTTCCCATGCCTAGAAGGTTATGACATGCCTAGAAGGACTGATCTTGCCTTCGATTTCTTACACATGTAGCTATCTAGTCTATTTGGATCTCACCTCTTACTCTGCAGTTGCTCTTTAGTTATTTTTGGGAGTGTAATTTTTGGGTTGGTATACTTGTACATGTTTGGGTATATTTTTTGTATTTGGTATATTCCTTTTCTTTTGCTTTGAGTCGAGTTGTATGTAGATGAAGATCCCTATTTTGAGTGAGTTTTGTATTTTTTCTAGCTTTACCACTTGGGGATACTCCTCTTTTGTATTTTTTCTTGCTTTACCAATGTCACATAGAAAATTCTACAGCTTTAACATAAAGAATGTTATGAAAATCATTATTTGGGAGTATTTTGCAGTTATTAAATCCAATTTTAGGGGAGCCAAATTTTCTTTTATTAATGCATTTACTGTTAGGTAAAAATGAACAAACTAAAAATAGGCACAACTTCATGTCTTCTTAGGCATATTAAAGAATGTTATAAGATAAAAACAAGGAGTCAACAACTTCTAGGATTATCAAATAAATGACAAACGAGGCTAAAATTCTTTCCTTTTAAAGTTGATGCTAACTCGGGAATTCCTATATTCTATAATCCAAAAAATTATGAAAAGCAACTCATAAGCAAGATAATTGTCAAGATGTTAATTGTATATGAGTATTCATTCATGATAGTTGAATATTCTTAGTCCAATATTTTATTGTGAATGTTGAATCTAAATTTTGAGATTGTTTCAAGGAACACATAAAAAATAATTGCATGAGAGTCTATGTGTGTGAGAAAGAAAAGCTTAAATATTGTCTTAATGATGTTCATACGATGTCACTAACTGAAATTATTGGACTTTTAACCAAATTAAAAGATATATTGCTTGATTTCTCATTATATTAATGAAACATGGAAGTTAACTAAGGTAGTTATCAATTTTATTAAGTTAGAGCCTCCACATGTTTTTTACATATGTGATGTTATTTGTGAAATTTTGTTGTGGTGGAGGTTTAAAGACAAACTCTCAAAAATTATTTTAGATATTACAAGAAATAATGATGTGGCAACTACCTCATTAAAAGCAAATTTTCAATCACCAGAAAAATTATACTCATTATCTTGGGGTGTTGCTCTCATATCCAAAATATAATGTTTCAAGATGGGCTACTAGAGGATTAAAAAATTATTCAAATTATCATAGAGTTGGTTAAGTATTTGAAAAAATCTGCTATGAGATTTCATGTTTGTAAAAGTGGCTAAAAAAGTAGGAGTTCCAACCATAAGGTCTTTATCTATTGATATTTCTATCAGGTAGAACTCAACTTTCAACATGTTTGAGTCAACAATTATTTATCACTGTGTGTTTCATTATTATGCAATTAGAGTTAGTGACTAAAAATGACTCTTAGCTAACTCAGATTTGTTGAAATATGATAATATCTAAAAGTGTTCTAGTTTTTAATACTGCTACAAAGATAATCACTGGTACTCTCTATCCTACTCAAAATATTTTTTACTTACAATTACACATATTAAGAAGATTCTAATAGAGGAGTCAATGTCGAAAGATGAATATATGAAAAATATGACTTTAAGTATGCAAATAAAATTCAATAAATATTGGGAGAATCCAATTTGTTAATGTCTATTGCATTAGTTTTATACCCTAGATTGAAACTTAAGTTTATTAGTTTCACATTTCTGATGGTATTTTCTTATTATGGGTTTGATTGTAATCTTAAATTAATTCAAGTTGGTTTGTGGGAAATATATATAGATTATATTTTTGATTGGTCTTACAAGTAATATTTCACATGAGAGATCTTCATCCGCAGTTAATTCTATAAGTTTCCCATAAAATTTTGATTGTATGTTTGAATTTAAAAAGTTGTAGTTACTTCTAGATCTATGGAAACACCCAAGCCTGATTTACAAATATACCCTTATGGACGGATTATTTATGTGTATGAGTGAGAATTTTAGTATGCATGACTAGTTGAAGATGAATACACTAAAGTATCCTCAGCTTTCTTGAGAAACGTTTTCAATACATAACAACAATTGACTTAGATTTTATTCTTAGTGTTTGTTCTTGAGTGTTGGATGATTATAAAAGGAGATTATCCACTAAAATTGTTAATACATTAGTTTGTGCATCAAGTTAGATTTGATCCACTCAAAAGATTACAAAAACACCTTTCGGTAATCATTTTATTAAATATATGTTTCTAGCTTTTACTTGCTTTCACAACTAAATATTTAAAGTTAGTTTAATTATTTATTTATAGCAAAAGATACTTGAAGATTAAAAACTTAATATTCAACTACCAGACAAGTTAACTCTACACAAGTCTTTTTATACATCTGAATTTACATAATTGTTGCAAGTTTGGACTTTCAACGCTATTTATTTAGCTTATGTTGTTATGTTATTTGCAATGCAATTAATTTGATATTATTTTGTATTTTGATTATGTTTTCACATATTTATTTATGTAGTGCAGTTTTGTAGCCCTTCTATATCTGGTATGGAGCACTCTTATGTAATCATATAGAATATTATGTTTATTAAAGTGGTTGTGATGATATCCAATATACTCGCCCTATGCATTTTTCTTTTTATTTGTAATAATTTTATGTTTTAAATTTATTAGTTGTTTATTATGTAATAAAGATTTGTAGTGATTAAGAATTTAAGTTTGGAGCTTCAAATTTGTATAACATTTGTTTTTACAATTTGTGATAATATAATTAGAAAAAAAATTTACAAAAGGATACTAATTTCTTATAATTTAATAAAAAATAATTAAATTGATTATTTTTTATTTATTTCACTCTATTTCGACCCGAACACGAACCAAATACGAACAAGTCGAATTAAATTCAAACAGAGCACAAGCATATTGTTTACGAACATTTTTTAACATGAAATTCGAACATATTCATTAACTAACGAAACGAAAATGAATAAATACCGAGCAAACTTAAATTCGGCTCATTTACGATTCTAGTGATTTGAAAGATTTAGGTTGTATAAATGTAAGAGTAAAGTTTAGGGGGCTATACAAGTTATTTCATAGGAATTAGGAGGTTTGTACTTAAATGCCCCCTTTGATTTAGCCAAATGGGAGCTACTAGACAGTTCAAGACCATATCAAATCAAATGCAAAATTACCAAACAAAGGAACAAATGAGCATAATCCAATGACCGGAAAGTTGCCTTCATATGGCAAATAAACATACTTAATCATTTTTATGCCAAATATTCAATATAAACCGTTAACAATTATGCAGAATCCAGCTAACTATAACTTACAGCAGTATACTAGTTAAGTTAAAAACCATATTTAGTGAATACAAGTTTCGAATTCAGAGCAGATCTCTATCACATGACCAGGATCAAACAAGGCCTGAACTGTAAAAGTAAAATAACAGTAGTTATTTAGCTATCCAAGTGGTTCCCAGGCGGGGGGAAAAAGGAAATGCCATTAAATCGCATGCATGCAGCCTAATTAAATATTTAATCAGCCAAGTACAGGAAAAAATATGCTGTCTTCCAGCTGGTTACAGAGAAGATTAACCTGTGACTTGGAATAGCTAATTTAAAAAGTAAAAGTTGGAATCATTATTTGGTGGATAAAATTTTCAATACAAGATATAACAAGGCCTTACCTGACTAAACTGTTGTTTCAACTACTTGAACATTTATATTTAATAAAAAAATTTTCAATCCTTGATTTAAAATAACACTTAAGAAACGATATCCATGTGTCATTGTACAGTGCCTTTCCCATAAAAAACCACATGAAAAAAATTATTGTACGGCTGTACAGTCCACCAAATCTGCTTCAAAAAAAGAGAAATTTAAATATACCATAAAATTCTTATGTATTTATATATCTATCACCTCAACTTTCATATTTACATTTATAACCCATTACTCATAAAGTTATACATGAATTGGATATATATATATATATATATATATTTAGTTTATTATTATTATTATTGTTTTGAATTCGATATATTTTACTTTTAAAAAGCAAGTGATGATGTTTTTGATGTAATGTTAAGAATTTGAGTATTATGCATCTAAATATGAAAATTTAGATGTTAGACATGTAAATACATATGTTTGAAAATGCACATAAGCAAAAGTAGGCAAAGATTTATAAAAATAAAAATGATTATTACAGGTGTAGTTAATTAGAAGCTCGGGCACCTGGCACAACAAGATTTCCAACTTCGCAGGAAATTTGACCGTTAATCCCCGTGCTCTCCTTATATAGCTGGCCGTTCTATGCCTAGAAAACCAACTCGGTTTCAAGAAAAGTTTCTAGTGCTGTATCTCATCTCTCCATGAGAAACTATTGCAANGTTTTTGATGTAATGTTAAGAATTTGAGTATTATGCATCTAAATATGAAAATTTAGATGTTAGACATGTAAAAACATATGTTTNTATATATTTAGTTTATTATTATTATTATTTTGAATTAGATATATTTTACTTTTAAAAAGCAAGTTAACTCTCCTTATATAGCTGGCCGTTCTATGCCTAGAAAACCAACTTGGTTTCAAGAAATGTTTCTGGTGCTGTATCTCATCTCTCGTTGAGAAACTATTGCAGTAATAAAAGCAGGGAGAAATCCTTAAAGCTCAGGAGGGATAGCGCCATGGTTCATCAGTTTTCTCGGAGATTTACTCAACTTTTCCTTCTCTTGATCTGTGACGCTATCTATCCTGAGTTTTATTGGTTCTTCCTGCTCTCTCTCTCACTCTCTCTCTCTCCATCACAACCACCCAGCTTTTCAAGATGCTTAGAATGAGTTCTTGCCTCCCTCGTTATCTTCTTACACTTCTCTACAAAGTGAATTTAGCAGTTTCCTTGTTATGTCTGACAAAAATAGAACAGAAGAACAAAAATTGTTTCTTTGTGGTTTAGCAAATAGGAAGATAAGACCCATAAAGCTTACCATTTACATTTTTAACGCTTTGATATTCTTATATATGAAAAGGAAGATTGTCGCCTGTTATCAGATGGAATCAACATGGCCATCCACAAAGATGGTAATGTCAGCCTCTTCACTTCCATAGCTAAAATTTGGATCATCTTTATCACATTTTTGGACTCAACATTTGTCTGCTTGACAATTTTCACTACTTGATCATTTCATTAAGCATTATTTCCATGATTTAACCTTTTCTCAATATAGAATCTTGCCTTAAATTCTATCAGGAGAAGACATTATAGCGGGAAGAACGTTAGACCATGCGCGTGCAAGCTAGGTGGCATAGCCAAAGCGAAGAAACCAGATCAAACATCAAGTTCTTCAGGTATTTAGTCAAAATTGTATATATATTTAACACCAAAAGCTATTTATTTCCTCGTTTATACATTCAATTCTTCAAATAACATGAGAAATTCTTACTTCCGTACCCACATTAGTTGCTCTTGCTACCATGAATGAACTTCCCCATGAATCATGTGAGCTCCTTCGGCTCTTCTTCATCATCAAGGATCCATCAAATGCCATCATTCCTATTAATCCACTTCACCTAAGAAAAGACTTCCACCCCACTTCTTCGTCGTCATGGAATTTGCGACTTAGAGTAATTGGATATGACATAGGGCAGGAATTTAACAGAGTGACAGCTTAGTAAATTGAAAGTTATGTTTAATATACAAGGAAGATTTACATACATACCACTAAATTCTTTTGTATTTGCATGCCTAACAACTAAATTTCAATTTTTACATACGTCAACTTCCCTGTGCATAAGAATTTGTATTTGACATACGTCAACTTCCAAATGAAGCCATCACATGTCCGACTTGTTTTGTGTTTTGAAATAACAGCATGGTCAAATATATGGTTAAGTGACATGGTGATGAGGCTATCTGAACTCTATCCGGTGGATTGACTGATTTTTGAGCTATATCCAAATTTGACTTGTCCTAATACTTCATTCCATTGCTTTTATCTCACAAAGGCAAAATGAATGTTGTCTAGCAAATGATACCACCAGTCCTAAACAAATGAGTTTGGAAGTGATTTCATATTTGTCTCAAAAAATAGCTAACAAATTTATCAGTTGTGGTCTAAAGTAAAATTTGTGGTTGCCCATTGAATCGAGCAATCTTGTTAAAAAAATGGCATGCCACATTCTTGGTGTCGAAGGCCTTTCAATAATATACGAAATATATCATTTTCAAGAAATGATCCACAGCAATTATTAGCTAATTTCCACCAATTTTATTTTGAGTTTGGGACAGTTCAAGCACAAATTATAGCTTTGGTTCTCGTAAATGGTGTCTAGAAACGATTGCAAGGTATAAAATCCAGTGTTTTATGTCCATACCTTTGGAACTCTAGTATTTGCAGCATCATTCCACAAAGCGATTGACATCAAAGCAGAGTTTGAACCAAGAAAAACTAGATCAGAATAAAGTTAATGGTTTTACACTTGGGCCGAAAGACCTCCCACAAGATTGAATCCCTTCAATTAAATGAGCATGAAGTGAAGTGTTTGGAATGCAAAATTTATTTACCTAACAAAGTAAGCGCTATTTATAAAATAATCTCCTATTGGCCTTCTAGGATTAAAGGAATTCTAATAATTGATGATCATTAAATGATACAAACTCCTAATGTAGTAAATAGTTCTCCCAATGCTTGAGATTAAACAACAGAGCAGAGTTCATGTTCGTATGTCAACAAATTTTGTTTTGCAGAGCTATGTTTCTCACTAAAGAATTTGATGGTTTTCCTCCTTGCTGTGGAAAAATCACAGCTCCAAATATTGAAGCATCCATTTCTAAATAAAAAAAAAATCAAAATAAAATATCAAAATAACTAACATGGTCATTGTGCACAAATTTCCTGAATGACTTTATGATAAGGTTTTATTTTCTTAGTATTACACAATTTGTGTTGATATGCCATCGACAAATTTTTATCAAATGGCACAAATTTTTAAGCACATCATTAATCTTGAGGTAATTATTGAGCAAGAAAAGTTCAAACCTCATTTAAAAAATCATCCATAACTATGATTTCAGTAAACTTAAGCTGACCAGATCGCTGAGAAAAACATAATGGTACCAAAGTTGATCCAATCCAAGTCAAATCAAGCCCAGATCACACCGTTAAACCGTTTATAATTGGAGGGTAAAATAGATTCTAAATTTGGCAAATTTATAGTCTAATCAAGTGACTTGGTGAGACGAATCTAACAAACCTAAGATCGCTTAATTTTGATTTCATTAAAGCACTCAAATATTCATTGAACATCGTTCGAGAAAGAAATATTCTCTGGATTGTCCAATGGAGTGGTATGAATTCCTTCCTTATTTGAAGGGGGGCATCTTCCAGACTTTATAAATAGAGTCCTACCGTCTCATGAGAGGGGGAAGATCATCAGCCAGAAGAAGGTTGAAGCTTGAAGTCCATTATGACTTCTAAACCGCAAATCCGCCGAATACGTCCCACTTCTGCAGCAGCCGACCACTATCAATCATCACTCGCTGGCCACCGTCGGCTGCCCCTGAGTCGTTGCAATGAAACAACTTGTGAAATCATGACGTGCGCCATAGAATCCCAGCATATATTATAGAGTAACAAGGCATCCAACAGAACATCACCTCATATACAATGCAACGATGCCTCTTGAAGTTAGTATAATAATGCACTATAAATATGGTACAACGGCGCATATGCACCTCGAATACAGTACAAAGACTCCCTCTGATGGCAGTGTAACAACACACTCAATATATGGTGCAACGACGCCCCTCAAAAGTAGTGTAAAAATACACCTCGAAGATGGCGACTTATCTGCACTCCTAAAGTTCTCTCATTACAGGTTCTAACTCAGGCCTCTATAACCTACGGATGTCATCACAGCTCACTATTACAATCTTCGTGACCAATTAAGTTCTATGTGACTCACAACTCGTGCAACTCCCAACTTCATCATCTACGACATATGAGCGTTATCACAGCCCGCCACTACAGCCTACATCACCAAATATTGCATCTTGTACAACTCCCAACTCCAAACATTACGGCCTACAGGCATCATTGCAGCATATCACTATAGCGTATATGACCAGTTATGACTTACGAGGCTTATATCTCATGTGGCTCCCTTAATATACCAATATTATCATAGCTCAACACTATAGCTGACATGAGCAACTACGACCTACGTGCCTCACACCTTGCCTAGTTCCAAACTCAAACCCCTATGGACTGCGGACGTCCTTATAGCTTACCATTATGACTTATGTGAATAATCATGACCTACATGGCTCACAGTTGATATAGCTCCCAACACCAGCACTTGCAGCCTACTCACATCATTGTTAGCTCACTACTATGACCTATGTGACCAAATGCAGTCTACGAGGCTTATAGTTTGTACAGCTCTCGACTATTACCTATATGGCCTACAGACATCATCATAGTTCAACACTAAAGTCTATGTGACTAACTATGACCTACATGTCTCAAAGCTCATGCAGCTTTCAATTGTAGTCTCTATGACCTTCAAATATCATCGCAGCTCATCACCATGGTCGATGTGACAAACTACAACCTATGCGGCTTACACTCATGCAGCTCCTGCTCCTACTACTGTGGCCTGTGGATACCATCACAGCTCGTCATTACAACCCACGAGACCTACTACTAACTACGTGGCTCACAACTCAGGTAGCTCCTCATTAGCCCATGTGGACTACAAACGTCCTCACAGCTCACCACTATGGTCTATTTGACTAACTACGACCTACATGGCTTACAACTATTGCTGCTCACGACTCCATCCCGTGTGGCCTACGGACATCATTGTAGTTCACCATTACAACGTATGTGGGCCAACAACAACCTACGCGGGTCATAGCTCATATAGCTCAACTGTAGCCTCTGTGGCAAACCAGCGTTATCGTAGCTCACCACTACGGTTTATGTAACTAACTACGACCTATGTGACTCACAACTCCTACAACTTCCTGGTATGACCAATTTGATAAATTGAAGCTCATAAAGAAACCATGTGCTACATAAAAGACCAACTACTATCATGTTTTTCAACTACAACCTACATAAGAAGCTAAGGCTACAACCACTATCTAAAACAATCACAATGGATTACTGCTTCTATAACAATCTACTACGACCCATACAATCTACTATCACCCAAAACTACATTCATTATAGCCAGACTATATTTATTCAATGAAATACTATCTTACATTTCTGTTGATCAATTTTATAACTTCATCTCCACTGACAAAGGATAAGAGTGGACCGTGAACTCACTATTCATAGTGGATTGTTTTTACTTGGCTTGGCCCTCCGTTTTTTTCTTCTTTCAAGGGGTTGCTACATAAAAAGTTGAAGAGTCTTCTCCGGCCCATTTCTTATTGATTAACTAAGTGTATGTTGGATCTTCAGGTAATGTTAAGATAATAATTCATTACTTTGTACATCGAGCATTCCAGCACGCATCATTTTGGTGTCGTCTTTGAAAAATAAAGTCTCATTCGACACTATCATCACATCTAAGATGCCAAGCCTCAACTTTTTTCGCAATGATATACATCTCCAATTAGCGAAGGAACCTCATTTGCTCCTCTTGAAGATAATTTTTTAAGCATATTTTCATGAGGGGGCCAACCTTTATTGCAGTCTCGAAAGGTTATTCAAGTTAACGTCCTAGGCACAACTTTGGTGGTGTAATCCCATATTTCATTCCAACATTAAGTCCTCGAGAACCTCTTCAATGCTGAGGGCAACTTCCAAAATAATGCTTCTTCAGCACCCCCCGCCATACTAGAGTTCTTCCTCAACTTTATCAAGAAAACTGATCTCTTCAAGGCTCAATACATGGGTTGCATTATATGCCCTCATGGGAAACACTCCTATTAAGGGACAACAAATTCAAAAAATAACGACTAGCAAGTTACCAAATATTATTAGTGAACATAGTTGCAACCATATTTCTATGAAAAATTACGATCCATTGCAACCTATAACCTAATAATGAGAAATATAGAGCATCTCTGACACCTCATTCTTGGCTTAGTCGATCTAAGAGAGACTCGATTCAATCTCTTCCATCCCAGGCTACAGTCATAAAAAAAACTTCATCTAATAGCTTCGAATATGTGAAAATATTCACGGTGGGTTTCCTTCGACCTCTTCCATATAAGTTTATGTCTGTCAGCCAGAAGTTTTAACTAATAACTTTAGATAGGTGAACCATCGTTAATGGATTTCATAAGACTTTGTTTATAACTGACTTATTCTACAACAAGCGATGGTCATCAAGTCGCCGTGCTCTAAGCAATCTAAGAAAAATTAAACTTTCTTAGCAACATCATAGAAGTCGGGAGACATCTTCTCAAAAGTTGGGTAAGAACACCACAGAAGTGGGTCAAAATGATTCCTAAAGAGGTAACAAAAACTCAAAAGGAAAGAAAAGCAACCTTAGAAGCAATGTCAAATTTTTTACTACATCGCAAAAGAAAGATGTACAGATAAATGCAGTATCACTATGTATAATTGTCACATAAGGTATTTGAAATGTTACAAAGACGAACAAATATTGAAGGATGAAATTCTTCAAAAATCACTGTAATAAAGTGGGAAATCTGCTCCAGAGATAACGACAACAATGTGGAAGGAGATCTTTTTGATCAATTGCTGCCCGGGGGACTTGACCTTTTTTTTTTAGAGATCCGCTAATCGCGGACGACACTACCTTCTTCCTCTAGAATGTACAACATTACAGAAAAATGACATTCCATTGAATGCATGCAAGCAGGCCGGGAACATCTTTTTCAAGAGATCCCAAACTTCACCATTTTTTCTCTTATTTATGGCCTATTTATATGCTAAAAATGACCCAAAAATTAAAAAAAAATGAAAAATATCCAATGTTTTTTTACTCATGTATTCCTGATTTGGTTGTCTACCATCCAGTAGATCGCTCTCATCTCCCAATGTATGATCCGCATCCTCGAATCACTGACATGGTAGCTCACTGTCCATGCCCATGTATCTTTGGCATGGCTCTCCACCGTCGANTGATTTAACCTTTTTTCAATATAGAATCTTGCCTTAAATTCTATCAGGAGAAGACATTATAGCAGGAAGAACGTTAGACCATGCGTGCGCAAGCTAGGTGGCATAGCCAGAGTGAAGAAACCGCATCAAACATCAAGTTCTTCAGGTATTTAGTCAAAATTGTATATATATTTAACACCAAAAGCTATTTATTTCCTCGTTTATACACTCAATTCTTTAAATAACATAAGAAATTCTTACTTCCGCACCCACATTAGTTATTCTTGCTACCATGAATGAACTTCCCCATGAATCATGTGAGCTCCCTCGCCTCTTCTTCATCATCAAGGATCCATCAAGTGCCATCATTCCTATTAATGCACTTTACCTAAGAAAATTCGATCATGACTTCCACCCCACTTCTTCAGCGTCATGGAATTTGCGACTTTGAGTAATTGGATATGACATAGGGCAGGAATTTAACAGAGTGACAGCTTAGTAAATTGAAAGTTATTTTTAATATCAAGGAAGATTTACATACATACCACTAAATTCTTTTGTATTTGCATGCTTAACAACAAAATTTCAATTTTTACAGACGTCAACTTCCCTGTGCATAGGAATGTGTATTTGACATACGTTAACTTCCAACTGAAGCCATCACATGTCCGACTTGTTTTGTGTTTTGAAATAACAGCATGGTCAACTATATGGTTAAGTGACATGGTGATGAGGCTATCTGAACTCTATCCGGTGGATTGACTGATTTTTGAGCTATATCCAAATTTGACTTGTCCTAATACTTCATTCCATTGCTTTTATCTTACAAAGGCAAAATGAATGTTGTCTAGCAAATGATACCACCAGTCCTAAACAATTGAGTTTGGAAGTGATTTTATATTTGTCTCAAAAAATAGCTGACAAATTTATCAGTTGTGGTCTAAAGTAAAATTTGTGGTTGCCCATTGAATCGAGCAATCTTTTTAAAAAATGGCATGCCACATTCTTGGTGTCGAAGGCCTTTCAATAATATACGAAATATATCATTTTCAAGAAATGATCCACAGCAATTATTAGCTAATTTCCACCAATTTTATTTTGAGTTTGGGACAGTTCAAGCACAAATTAGAGCTTTGGTTCTCCTAAATGGTGTCTAGAAACGATTGCAAGATATAAAATCCAGTGTTTTATGTCCATACCTTTGGAACTCTAGTATTTGCAGCATCATTCCACAAAGCGATTGACATCAAAGCAGAGTTTGAACCAAGAAAAACTAGATCAGAATAAAGTTAATGGTTTTACTCTTGGGCCGAAAGACCTCGCACAAGAATGAATCCCTTCAATTAAATGAGCATGAAGTGAAGTGTTTGGAATGCAAAATTTATTTACCTAACAAAGTGAGCGCTATTTTATAAAATAATCTCCTATTGGCCTTCTAGGATTAAAGGAATTGTAATAATTGATGATCATTAAATGATACAAACTCCTAATGTAGTAAATAGTTCTCCCAATGCTTGAGATTAAACAACAGAGCAGAGTTCATGTTCGTATGTCAACAAATTTTGTTTTGCAGAGCTATGTTTCTCACTAAAGAATTTGATGGTTTTCCTCCATGCTGTGGAAAAATCACAGCTCCAAATATTGAAGCATCCATTTCTAAATAAAAAAATAAATCAAAATAAAATATCAAAATAACTAACATGGTCATTGTGCACAAATTTCATTAATGACTTTATGATAAGGTTTTATTTTCCTAGTATTACACGACTTGTGTTGATATGCCATCAACAAATTTTTATCAATTGGCACAAATTTTGAGGCACATCATGAATCTCAAGGTAATTATTGAGCAAGAAAAGTTCAAACCTCAATTAAAAAATCATCCATAACTATGATTTTAGTAAACATAAGTTGACCGGATCGATGAGAAAAAACATAATTATACCAAAGTTGATCTAATCCAAGTCAAATCAAGCCCAGATCACACCGTTAAACTATTTATAATTGGATGATAAAACAGATTCTAAATTTGACAAGCTTATAGTCTAATCAAGTGTCTCGGTGAAAGGAATCTAACAAACCTAAGATCGCTCAATTTTGATTTTATTAAAGCACTCAAATATTCATTAACGTTGTTCGAGGAAGGAACATTCTCTGGATTGTCCAATGGAGTGGTATGAATTCCTTCATTATTTGAAGGGGGGCATCTTCCAGACTTTATAAATAGAGTCCTACCCCCCCATGAGAGGGGGAAGATCATCAGCCAGAAGAAGGTTGAAGCTTGAAGTTGAAGTCCATTATGGCTTCTACACCGCAAATCCATCAAATACGCCCCACTCTTGCAGCAGCCGACCACTATCAATCATCGCTCGCTGGCCACCTTCAACTACCGTCGGCTGCCCTGAGTCGTTTCAATGAAATAACTTGTGAAATCATGACGTGCGCCACAGAATCTCAGCACATATTACAGAGTAACAAGGCATCCAATAGAACATCACCTCATATACAATGCAACGATGCCTCTTGAAGATAGTATAATAATGCACTATAAATATGGTACAACGGCGCACATGCACCCCGAATACAGAACAAAGTCCCCCTCTGATGACAGTGTAACAACACACTCAATATATGGTGCAACGACGCCCCTCAAAAGTAGTGTAAAATTACACCTTGAAGATGGCGACTTATCTGCACTTTTAAAGTTCCCTCATTACAGGTTCTAACTCAGGCCTCTATGACTTATGGATGTCATCACAACTCACTATTACGACCTTCGTGACCAATTAAAGCCTATGTGGCTCACAACTTGTGCAACACCCAACTTCGTCATCTACGGCCTATGAGCGTTATCACAGCCCGCCACTACAGCTTACATCACCAAATACTGCATCTCGTACAACTCCCAACTCTAAACATTACGTCCTACAGACATCATTGCAGCATATCACTACAGCATATGTGACCAGTTATGACTTACGAGGCTTTTATCTCATGTTGCTCCCTTAACCTACAAACATTATCATAGCTCAACATTATAGCTGACATGAGCAACTACGACCTACGTGACTCACACCTTGCCTAGTTCCAAACTCAGGCCCCTATGGACTGCGGACGTCCTTATAGCTTGCCACTTTGACTTATATGAATAACTATGACCTACATGACTCACAGTTGATGTAGCCCCCGACGCCAGCACTTGCAGCCTATGGGCATCATCATTAGCTCACTACTATGACCTATGTGACTGATTGCAATCTATGAGGCTTATAGCTTGTACAACTCTCGACTATTACTTATATGACCTACAGACATCATCACAGTTCACCACTAAAGTCTATGTGACTAACTATGATCTACATGTCTCAAAGTTCATGCAGCTTTTAACCATAGTCTCTGTGACCTTCAAATATCATCGCAGCTCATCATCATGGTCGATGTGACAAACTACAACCTATGCAGCTTACACTCATGCAGCACCTGCTCCTACTATTGTGGCCTGTGGATATCATCACAGCTCGTCATTACAACCCACGTGACCAAATACTAACTACGTGGCTCACAGCTCAGGTAGCTCCTCACTCTGGCCCATATGGACTACAAGCATCCTCACAACTCACCACTATGGTCTATTTGACCAACTACGACCTACGTAGCTTACAGCTATTGCAGCTCTCGAATCCAACCCCTGTGGCCTACGGACATCATTGCAGTTCACCATTACAACTTATGTGGCCAACTACAACCTACGCGGGTCATAGCTCATATAGCTCAACTCTAGCCTCTATGGCATACCAGCGTTATTGTAGTTCACCACTACGGTTTACGTGTCCAACTACGACTTATGTCACTCACAACTCCTACAGCTTCCTGGTATTACCAATTTGGTAAATTGAAGCTCATAAAGCAACCATGTGCTGCACAAAAGACCAATAACTATCATGTTTTTTAACTACGACCTACATGATAAGCTAAGGCTACAACCACTATCTAAAACAATCACAATGGATTACTGTTTCTATAACAATCTACTACGACTCATACAATCTACTATCACCCAAAACTACATTCATTATAGCTAGACTATATTTATTCAATGAACTACTATCTTACATTTCTGATGATCAATTTTATAACTTCATCTTCATTAAAAATGGATAAAAGTGGACCGTGTACTCACTATTCATAGTGGATTGTTTTTACTGGGTTTGACCCTCTGGTTTTTTCTTCTTTCAAGGGGTTGTTGCATAAAAAGCTGAAGAGACTTCTCCGGCCCATTTCTTATTAATTAACTAAGTATATGTTGGCAATGCTAAGATAATAATTCATTACTTTGCACATCGAACCTTCTAGCACGCATCATTTTGGTGTTATCTGTGAGAAATAAAGTCCCATTCGACACTATCATCACATCTAAGATGCTAAGCCTCAACTTTTTTTCACAATGATATACATCTCCAATCAGCCAAGGAACCTCTTTTGCTCCTCTTGAAAATAATTTTTTAAGCATATTTTCATGTGGAGGACAACCTTCATTGCAGTCTCGAAAGGTCATTAAAGTTAACGTCCCAGGCACGACTTTGGTGGTGTAATCCCACATTTCATTCCAACATTAAGTCCTCGAGAACCTTTTCATGGCTGAGGGCAACTTCACAAATAATGCTTCTTCAGCACCCCCACTATTGGAGTTCTTCTTCAACTTTATCAAGAAAGCTGATCTCTTAAAGGCTCAATACATGGGTTGTTTTATATGCCCTTATGGGAAACACTCCTATTAAAGGACAACAAATTCAAAAAATAACAACTAGCATGGTACCAAATATTATTAGTGAACATGGTTACAACTATATTTCTATGAAAAATTACCATCCATTGCAACATATAACCTAATAATGAGAAATATAGAGCATTTCTGACACCTCATTCTTGACTTAGTCGATCCAAGAGAGACTTGATTCAATCTCTTCCATCACAGGCTACAGTCATAAAAAAAAACTTCATCTAATAGCTTCAAATATGTCAAAATATTCTCGATGGGTTTCCTTCGACCTCTTCCATATAAGTTTATGGCCGTCAGCTAGAAGTTTTAACTAATAACCTTAGATAGGCGAACCATCATTAATGGAGTTCATAAGACTTTGTTTATAATTGACTTATTCTACAACAGGCAATGGTCATCAAGTCGTCGTACTCTAAGCAATCCAAGAAAAATTAAACTTTCTTAGCAACATCATAGAAGTCGTGCGACATCATCTCAGAAGTTGGGTAAGAACACCACAGAAGAGGGTCAAAAGGATTCCTAAAGAGGTAACAAAAACTCAAAAGGAAAAACAAAAGCAACCTTAGAAGCAATGTCAAAATTTTTACTACATACGCAAAAGAAAGATGTACAGATAAATGCAGTATCACTATGTATAAATGTCACATAGAGTATTTGAAATGTTACAAAGACGAACAAATATTGAAGGATGAAATTCTTCAAAAATCACTGTAATAAAGTGGGAAATCTGCTCCAGAGATAACGACAACAATGTGGAAGGAGATCTTTTTGATCAATTGCTGCCCGGGGGACTTAACCTTTTTTTTTTAGAGATCCGCTAATTGAGTGCTAGTAGGCCGAGGACACTACCTTCTTCCTCTAGAATGTACAACATTAAAGAAAAATGACATTCCATTGAATGCATGCAAGCAGGTCGGGAACATCTTTTTCAAGAGATCCCAAACTTCACCTTTTTTTCTCTTATTTATGGCCTATTTATATGCTAAAAATGACCCAAAAATTAAAAAAGAAGATGAAAAATATTCAATGTTTTTTTTACTCATGTATTCCTGATGTTCACCAAACTCTATCGAATCGAGGGAGTCTCTTTGGGGAATTTGAATGTGTGGTCTGATTTCATTCTTATTAGTAGAGAGGTCACCCTAAGACTCAAATAATAAAACTCTATCCTTCTCTTGAGAGAGGGAGACCTTGAGCTAGAACAAGATTTAGACTTAAAAGAGGTGAAGTCCAACATCATTTATATATTGTGAATCTAGTGAATATCTCATACAATTGCCGACCATTGTCGACTACCACCCATCGGCCACTATGGACCACTATCAACTGCACTTAAATTGTTGCAATAAAACCCCTTGCAGAATGAGGACATGCACTACAGGATCTCTGTGTACATTGTAGATTAACGAGGCATTCTTCAGAACAATGCACCCCACATACGGTGTAAGTGCAACGATGACTCCCAAAAATGGTGTAACAATGCATCATGAATACAGTGCAATGACACATTCGGATGATTTGTAAGAGCACATCTTGAATATGTTGCAACGACACAACCTGATGTTAGTTTAACAATGCACTCGACATGTGTTAAAACGACAACCCCACCTCAAAGGCTGTAAAATGCACAAAAAAAGTGTAATTTTCTCTAGACTCCTAACGCTTTGTCCTTACAGCTCCCTACTCTGGCCTTTGTGGCATGAGACAGCATCATAACTTACCATTACAACATACATGATCCAACTATGGGCCTCACAGCTCATGTAGCTTGTGGCTTCGGCCTCTGCGACTTGAGGATGTCATCATAGGTCACCACTATGACCCACATGACTAACTACAATCTATGTAGGTTACAGCTAGCACAATTTTTGACTCTAGCCCCTATGGCTTATGAACATCATCACAGCTCACAATTATGACCTATGTGACTTATGATGACCTAATGGATAGCTACGACTCGTGCGCCTTAAAGCTCGAGAAACTACCGACTCCTGCCTTTACAACCTACTAATGTTATCACAGCTCACAACTATGCCTACATGACCAACTATAGCTTACACAACCCACAACTCATATAGTTCCCGACTCCGGCTTTTGTGACCTAGAGATGTAATCACAACAAACCATTATGACCTATGTGTCCAACTACGACATACATGGCTTATAGCTTTTATAGCTCCTAACTCCGACCTCTCCGACTTAAGGACGCCATCGTAACTCATCATTACAGTCAGCGTAAACAACTATAACCTATGTGGTTTACAATTTGCACATCTCCCAACTTCAGCCCATGCTACCTATGTAACTTATCACGACTCACCACTATGATTCACATGACCAACTATAGCTTATGTGGCTCATAGCTTGTGCAGCTCATGACTCCAGCCCTTGTGGCATACAAATGCCATCATAGCTCGCCAGTACAGCCTATGTTACAAACTCTGGTCTAAGTGACTTACAACTCGTGCAACTCTCAATTTCTATCTTTAGAGCCTACTGACATCATCAAACCTCATCAATATGACCTATGTGACCAAGTATGATCTGGGTGGCTCACAGCTTGTGCAACTCCCAACTCTAGCCCATGAATCCTAGGGACATCATTGGAGCTCACTACTATGACCAATATGACTAGTTACGACCTACATGGCTTACAGGTTTTGAAGCTACTAGTTTGAATCTTTGTGGCCAACTTATGCCATCACAGCTTACCATTACAACCCATATGACCAACTACAAACTATGTAGCTTACAGCTCACGTAGCTTCTGAATCTAGCCTATGTGACTTACAAGCATCATTGTAGCTCACCACTATAACCTATGTTGCTAACTACGGCCTACGTAGCTTATAACTCTTGCGTCTTCCAACTTTGGTCCCTACGGGCTATAAATGTCAATACAACTCACAATTATGACATATGTAATCAACTATGGCCCATAAAGTCCATAACGCATATAGCTTCGTACCCTAGCCTTTGCAGTATTTCGACATTATCGCAACTCATCACTTTAGCGTATGTGACCAACTATGACCTACTTAACCCATAACACCTGCAGCTTCCAACTACGACCTCTATGACCAACTAACACTGCTTAAGCAACCATCTACAAATCACTTGACCAACTACTACCATGGATTTCAACTACCGCATGTACAACATGTTGGAACTAACCACCATCTACAACCTTCATGGTAGACCACCAATTTCATAGTAAACAATTATGCCCCTTGAAGTTTGCTATCACCGAAAACTACATTCATTACAACCAGTATATGGCTATTTAATGAACTACCATTGTATATTTAAATAATCAACTTTTTAACGCTTTATTCCCTAATTCAAGAGAAAATTGGACCTATGTACTCACCATTCATAGTGAATTATTTTAATTGGGCTATACTCTATTGTTTTTTCCTCTTTCTAGGTTTTTTCCACCTAAAAAGTACATGTATATCCTCTTGCACACTTATCTTTAATTATTTAAGTTTTGATAGGTGTTCGTGCAATATTATAGATGATAAACCATCACTCTACTATTGTGGATTGATGTGAGTGAACTATATGATATATTCCTAACATGTTTGCCCATATATTTGTGTTTTTTAATATGATATTATTCTTGAGAATGGTATTTTTGTCTTATTTGTCCAGTTGATAGGTTGGATGCAATATCAGAGCAAAAAATAATGAATTTTAACGATTAAGAAAAATATTCGGCTCAACGTACCTGCACTAGCCTGTACGATGCACTCGTGTCAGACCAGCGCACCCATGAACAATACTGGGTGCATCCACACAGCCTTAAAGCACCTGTGCCCAACTTCATAACATGCTCATGCTCCTTCTCACATTCAGCGCACCCGTGCCCGCATTGTAGTGCAGCAGCGATAGATTCTTTGAACAAAATTTGAGAAGAAATTTTCTTACATTGCATGGCTTTACTTATATATTATTTATGAAGATTAATTTAAGTATTATTAAAAACTTTAATGCTGTAAGAAGAGAAGGTTTTTGATTTGAAAGAGTTTTCCCCTAGGGTTTTTCTCCTCACATTGGATTGAAATCTCTAGAGACTGTTTTTTTACATATTTTCTTCACCTTGGTTCTTATGTTTTCCTTGAGAATTTTGTATGAAAGAGAGATCTTCTACCTTGGTGGAGATTAAACATTTTGACTGTATGTTTTAGAACATTTTTTTTCTTGTAATTATGATATGCATGCTTTCTACATCTATGATTTTCTCTATTATGCGTGGCTAAATTCACTTTCATGTATCTGTGATGTAGGGTAGTTGATTTATCAAGATTTTTTTAGATGTTTTCTATATAGCATTTTTCTGTGCATTCATGGATTTATGTTGTTGGTTAACCTTCATAATTTCATTTAATATTAGTTTGGACCAATTAAGATCTTAATATCTTTTGGGATCTATGATCTCTGCTGGTTGTATAGTGAAACAAATAAGTTAACCACAAAATTTTGAGAGAATTTAAATGTTTTTATAATAGGCTAATAATTGATGTTAATTATTTTTCTTCATGTACAATTTTTTTAAAATTTTTTGAGAAAGTATGGCTATGAAACAGAGCATTTAATCCCTACTTTTTCTAAGTCCAAGGATTTGTTTCAACCAATAGAACTAACTTGATTTATATTTAATTTATATTATCACAAGGACTTTCTGTAAGAGGTAGTTACTTTAACCTTAAGGAGCACCAGAAAATTTAATTTCTTAAAAATTCCTACTTGAACAAATTTATTAATTCTCCCATAAAATGAGAAGAAAATAAAAAATATATATAAAAGAAATATAAAACAAAAATCTTTTACATGACATATGCTGAAAGTAAAAGAGCTGAATAAAAAATAAAAGGAGGGAGAAGCTTGAGTTATGTCGGAGTAGTCCAACTTCATTTTTCTAGTTGTTTGCGTAATTTGAAAGATTTAATCTATGCCATACTGAAATTCAGGTATCTTACAAAACCATATAAAACTAGGGCTTAGCCTATTGCTTGAATAAAACTTAAAGACTTTAAAATCTTGTGGATTTATGAAAAAGATTATAGCCACCATATCAATTAGATTGAGAGAATTTGTGTCAGGAAGGAAATGATTGAAAAAAGGTTGAAGTTATTACCAAAGCATGTTTAATCCTCTCTAAAGCTAGGCATTTCAAGGCTTTAATAATCTCATAGACATTTTAACAAAAGACAAAGATATGCTCATGAATGATCAACTATTATTCTTTAAGTCTGAGTAGTGATAATATTAGTTGAGGGCCAATAATGGGTGAGTTTGATAGATTTGATTTAAGTAAGATATGTGATATAATTCTAGCATGTTTACCCAGATTTTCACAATATTTATATTGATATTATACTTGGGAAATGTATTTTTGTCTTATTTATGCAGATGATATGTTGGACACAGTTTTAGAGTGAAAAGGGATTAATTTCAACAATCAATGGCAATATTCAACCCACCGCGCCTGCATTGGCCTTTACGATACACCCATACCCAAAACAAGGTGCACCCACATTGCCTTAAAGTGTTTGCGCCCAACTTCATAGCATGTTTGCACTCCTTCCCAATATGGCACTCCCGCTCCAGACTCGTTGAACCAATTTTGGGAAGAAATTTCTTACCATTGTTGTGCTTTATATATATATATATATATATATGCTTAAGTTGATGAATTTAGATATTATTGGGCGGTTGGAGGCAATAAGAAGAGAAGGCTTTTGGTGTGTGTGTGTGTGTGTGTGTGTGTGAGAGAGAGAGAGAGAGAGAGAGAGAGAGGGAGAGAGAGAGAGAGCGTTCTCCCCAAGGGTTTTCTTCTTTTCTTTGGATTGAAACCTCTAGAGCTATTTTTACATGTTCACTTCCCCTTTGTTCTTGTGTTGTCTTTTTGAGTTTTGTATGAAAGAGTGATCTTCTACCTTGGTAGAGAGAACAATTCTTGATTTTAAGTCTTACAACTCTTTGATTCTTGCAATGATGATTGCATGGCTTTTTTGTCTATGGTTTCCTCTATTGTGCATGGCTAAGTTCCCATTCATGTCTCTATGATGTAAAGTAGTGGATTTATCATGATTTTTTATGTTTTTAATATTGCAATTTTCCACGCTTTCTTAGCTTTAGGTTGTTAGTTAATGTTTTGGATTTAAATTACTACTAGTCTGATCATTTATGATGTTAAAATCTTATAGGGTCTTTGACCTCTGCCTGTTGCATATTGAAACGAATAGGTTAACCATGGACACTTGAGTGGATAGAGATCTTCCAGTAGAATTTTGTATCCTTAAAAGAGGATCAAAAGAATCTTGGGAAATGTGATAGGGTTAAACCAAACTTAACTTTATTGGTTTCTAATTCTTCTTTTAACTTAGAAATTTGCATAAGAAGAAACTTATCTTCGGTTGACAACTATCACGTAGGAAAACATTAAGAACAACTAAAACCTAAACGATACCTGAATCATAGAGGCATGAGCCTCATCACTCTTGAAGAACACTAAGATTTCCCTGATTTATATTTTCTTATTTCTACGATCACTTTTTCTTTTCTATTAGGATTTTTAGGATTTCAACTCTATATTGTGATCAAGTCAAGCTAGGTTCACAAATTTAGTAAACTAGAGATTTTCTGCTAAAAATGGTTGTTAGCCCTTTCCTCGAGGGAAGGATGCTCTAACTCTTAGACCACTTATTACTTGACGTGTACACTTGCGTGATTGACAGAGTTACTTTGCTGTAATTTTTTAGCCATCATGGAACTTCCGACACGCATTACGTGTCATAAATATATTGAATTTCTAGATGAACTATCATTAGATGTTTACAAAGACATGAAATTTCATTCGTTAGTTATAGAACTGGGTCTCATCCACAACCTTATGGCTTCTATGTCACTTGAATATGCTTTATTGCAGTTACGATAACTACAAAACTAAGAACATGAACATTGTCAATTGTGAAATCACGTCTAAGGAGATCAAGGAAGAGCTAGTGGTCCCTTATCATTAAATAAATAGTCTTGAGGTGTTGTAGATACTCACTCAAGTAGTTGTAAATAACTATATTATAGATGTTTGTATACAAATAATATCAAATAATGGTTTCAATACATCATTCATCAGCAACATGAAGTTGCTTGGTGCATTACAAAAACAAAATAGCATGATTTGCCATTCATAAATTTCCTCATGGATTTTGTAGGTCACTCTATTTTAGTCAACTCTGTGGATTCATATTTAGAGAAAACCACTATGCAAGTTTGTCTTTGACAAAATGGTGTCCTCCAATTTATGATCCTTATCTTCCAAAAATGACATAAGAAATGCTGCATGACAATGAATTTATTAAATATTCGACTATCAACACTCACTCATTATTCACCATCTTTCTTTGGAACTATTTGCTATGACCTGCATGGAAGCTTGAATTTATCAAGACGGAAACAAAATGTCAAACAGTAGATGCATACTATTCTAACAATTAAAATATATCTTCCAAACATTTAAGCGCGACAAAATATTAAACTTTTAGTTTACATTCAAATCATATAAAATTTATCTTTAAACAAATAATTTAGTAAAAAGCTTTAAAAACAGCTATAAATAGTTTTAGTGTACCTATATTCATTCACAATTATTCTTCTATGCAAAAACTCCTTTTGTTAGCCATTTAACTTAAATAAACTTTTTTGAAATGGAAAAATTAGCAACAAGCTGAATTATACAATAAATCAATGGATACTTGTAGTTCTATAATATATTAATTTTTATGGATATGATCTATATGCGTTTAGGTTAAAATAAATAAGAAATAACATTCTAATTTTAGTAAAAACTTAAAGTAGCTATATTTATATCTTATTCACCTTAGAAGCACCCTCAAATATTCTCTCATTTTAAGTTTATTCATTTATATTTCCTTTTTCATATATTTTCTCATTTTCCATGAGCAAATATATATTACCAAGGGTTAACTTTTTTTATTAATTTGCACATAAATTTTATTTTAGTGACTCCTTTATTCATATAGGTTAATTATGTGCA
>JXCR01144032.1:0-27643 GCA_002079205.1 Phalaenopsis hybrid cultivar | reverse complement strand
TCCAAAATTCATCTCAAATCACTCACCACTAACTAAATTGACCAAAATTCACCAAAATCACTGAATTCCCAAAATACCCCCAAAATTGTCAAAATTACCAAAATGCCCCTCATGACCCAAAAATTCCAAAATATTCCCAAATTATCCCAAATATTCCAAATTTCAATTTTTAACTATCACATTGATCCAATTTGACCAATTTTACCCAATTTGATCAAAAGCCCCAAATTACCCTAAAGGCCCGAATTTCCCCAGTTACCCTCAATCTTGGCTNAATACTCAAATTTTTCCAAAATTCATCTCAAATCACTCACCACTAACTAAATTGACCAAAATTCACCAAAATCACTGAATTCCCAAAATACCCCCAAAATTGTCAAAATTACCAAAATGCCCCTCATGACCCAAAAATTCCAAAAAATTCCCAAATTATCCCAAATATTCCAAATTTCAATTTTTAATCATCACATTGATCCAATTTGACCAATTTTACCCAATTTGATCAAAAGCCCCAAATTGCCCCAAATTGCCCTAAAGGCCCGAATTTCCCCAATTACCCTCAATCTTGGCCCGATTGACCCCAATCTTGCCCAATTTCAATTTCAAACCAAAATTAAAAATTTCTAAAACCAATTAAAGCCAAATACAAGCTAAATTTGGCCCAAATCAAAAAGCCCTAATTTTGACCATATGTCTAAATCCACCAAATTAGCCTTCCAATTCATTTCAAAATCACTTGAAATTCTTTTCAAATTCCTCATGACATCTCCCTACACCAAATTAAACATTTAATTGATCCAAATTTTAGCCTAAATTCAACTTTTAATAAAAAATCCAAAGTCCAATGTTTAATTCCAAAAGCGGAAATTCAATTAAAAGCCCAGATGACAATTTCCCCCTCATCATCCATTTCATTAAAATCACTCCCTAAGTCTTAAGTCCATGATCAAATCATTCCAAATTAAGCCTCAGAACAAAAACCGCCAAAATATATCATAAAATTCAAAATCCTTTCTCATGCAAAAGAGTCAAGACAAAGGGAAGCCATGAAGGCATTCCCAAGCAATATATGAGTCNTGAAATTCTTTTCAAATTCCTCATGACATCTCCCTACACCAAATTAAACATTTAATTGATCCAAATTTTAGCATAAATTCAACTTTTAATAAAAAATCCCAAGTCCACCATGTTTAATTCCAAAAGCGGAAATTCAATTAAAAGCCCACATGACAATTTCCCCCTCATCATCTATTTCATTAAAATCACTCCCTAAGTCTTAAGTCCATGATCAAATCATTCCAAATTAAGCCTCAGAACAAAAATCGCCAAAATATATCATAAAATTCAAAATTCTTTCTCATGCAAAAGAGTCAAGTCAAAGGGAAGCCATGAAGGCATTCCCAAGCAATATATGAGTTATATGAGCCTTGCCACCTCATCAAGCTATTAATGGCAAGAGGGAAAAACCACTTTCAAGCCCCTTTAAGATTCTTTTAACCCCTCTCATGAATCAATCTAACCCATGTTTAGCCAAATCTCTTTGGATGGTGACTTATCCTCAATGATTAAGCTGAGCCAAATGATCATTTCTTCAACCTAAACCAACCTTGATGGGTGAACCCAATCCAAATTAATGTATTGACCCAAAATGACCCTTACTCCATTCCTCTTTAATCCAAGAACTTTACACATGGCCAACCCCAATTCATTGCACCAAACCCAAGCCGAGAGCCCCCTGACCAAATGGTGACTTGACCCTGGTCGGCCTGTGATCCCAAAAATTACAGTTGTGTAAAATTAATGAAGACGACTCAGCATTGCAGCGATGCTAAAAACTTGGTTCGTTATTTATTAATAAGAAATTAAAGTAATTTATGTTGGGATTCTATGCAAGTATATGTATCGTTATCAAGTAATACATGACTTTCTATTTAAGCCCCAAATATCAATTCCAGGGGAAGGTTTAAATTCGAGATGGTAATTTAAATTAGGAATTTCACAATAATAAAGAAAGTCTACTATACTAATTTTAAATGTTTAAGGTACTATTAGAACTAAATTATCAAATACGAACAAGACAGTAAAGTAACATTAAACTATAACTATCGAACTATGTTTCAGTGATGAAGTTATCAAATATGAGAAAATATCTTTTCCACTACAATGAGTTTTTGGTTAAATGAGAGAGATAAAGGGTTTAAATTTGTATTGTGCCAAATAGGAGCAACTTTTATTCTCTACCCTTAGTCATGTGCTATAGAGAATCGTTGGCTAATCTTAGGTTTAGTTTCTAAATCTGTGGTTAGGTTGGAAGGATACTGGCTCTCACTCCAGAGCTCCCACTTCCCTTCCCATAAATGATAACTCTCGCTTTATTTGTTAAACACGAAGACGAAATTGGGGATTTTAGTCTGTCACCCTAAAATCTCCAATTCTTTGCCCAATAATATATATTTTCCTATTTATTTGCACCCAATTCCATGAATGAAACATTCCTTCATAGAATTGAATGTGATTCTCACTTTGTATTAGAACTCATACTCCATTTCTCGGATCATATGTTTCACAATTTAACATTACAAATGGGCAGATCAAAAAGTAAATTAAAAATAGAGTGGAAAAATCATCACAATTTATTTTATATTTTAAAATTGGGACATCCAAGTTATATGTTCATTTCACCATATCTCAGAGTAGGGAGAAAAACAAACAAAACTAGTCAGACCTCATGAGAAAGATACAACAAAATATGAATTTCATAAACAAAATAAAGTTTATACAACAATAATAAACAAACACAACTTATCTGTAACTCTTTCTCAAAGAAAATCCCTTGTAGTCCCTCTTGAACTCTTTCTCTCTTTACAAGACTTCATTTTTTCCTTAAAGATGCACGAAAGAAGAAATCTCTCACTTCTCTCCCTCTCTTAACAACTCTTATGAGAAAATCACACTTAGACTCACCACACTAAATAATAGAACACTTAAGTAAACTCAACTACACTCTATTCACCTATAACTATACCTTTTATGAGGAATTTTTGCTCTAAATAAAGCATAATGTCAGTTTTCTAACATGTGCCTCCAATAACTCTTCAAAAAGCATCCAAATTCATTGAATATTCTAAAATTTCACCCAACACTGATCATGGCGGCATCGGTGCCCACGATGGCGTTGCTGGCGCCCGTGGCCCAAATTTATTTTTGTGCTCTCTGTCAAATGGCATCGTCGGTGCTGAGTATTTTTTTTCCAAAATGCCATTTTGACTCCAAATTCCATCCTTTTTTCTTCCTTTTTATTTCAAATCCTAAAAATCACCAACCTATAATAAAACATAAAAAATATCTTCCCTTAAAACGCAATATCACCAAAAATGAGTATAAAATATAGGTCTAAAAATGCATATATTATTTGTGCATCAAAATCCCCCAAACAATNTTGGCGCCTGTGGCCCAAATTTATTTTTGTGCTCTCTGTCAAATGGCATCGTCGGTGCTGAGTATTTTTTTTTCCAAATTGCCATTTTAACTCCAAATTCCATCCTTTTTGCTTCCTTTTTATTTCAAATCCTAAAAATCACCAACCTATAATAAAACATACAAAATACCTTCCCTTAAAATGCAATATCACCAAAAATGAGTATAAAATATAGGTCTAAAAATGCATATATTTTTTGTGCATCAAAATCCCCCAAACAATATGTTACTTGTCCTCAAGTAACTCCTTTACTACACAAAAATATGACTTATGGCAAAGAGTTTTAACATCTAGATTTCCATATTTTGCTCTACTAAATATAATAACATAACTTTAAGAAAAATTAAAATAACTCCAGTTAATACTAAAGGTATAAGAATATCTAGCAGTCAAGTCTAAGATTTTTGATTCTCTATTCANAAAATAACTCCAGTTAATACTAAAGGTATAAGAATATCTAGCAGCCAAGTCTAAGATTTTTGATTCTCTATTCATTTCAAGGAAAATTTCAAATTGTCATATTAAAGCCATTTAGAATATCCATATGAAAAAGAACTTTATGAAAATTTTATTAGTAAATATGTTAATACTTAAATTCAAGTTTAGAGAATGTAGGCAAGCTTTATTCCTTAAATTGATTTAAGTGAAACCAATTTTTTATTAGGCATCTCCTCAAGCTTCTCCTCACATATTTTTAGTTTATTTTCTTTTTATTTTCTTTCAGGATCATTTTTTAATCCTTTTTATTTTCTTTTTTTTATATGTAAGGATTACTATATCTGGATAGTTTTTAATGATTTTTAACTTCACTATCCTCTTCTTAAAGAAAAACTTTTCACATTCCTTCAATTTATAAATTCATATTAGCTTTGAAGATTTTTCATAAAGTTTTATTCTTTTCTTCTTACATGAAATTCAAAGATTCTTAATACTTCAAAAACACACATTCCTTTACTTACAATGAAAAAATATATTCTTATTCTCTCATACCAAATATCTTAATCTCTAACATTAACCTTTATTATTAAAAATTTTTACTTAAATTTACTATATATTTAGAAACATAAATATAATCATCCAAAGTTAGGCTCTACCACCATAGGTCATGTTAAATTAAAGATTTTAAAATATAGTTCATTGAGGACAAATAAAATTAAGTTTCTTTCCTTAAAAATGAATTTTTCTTCCCCCCCCCACCTCAAATTTAAATTTTTAAAGAAATAAGCATGAAAAACTCAAACTTCAGGGTGAAAGAAAATAGTTAATACAAAAAGAAAAGACTTACCTGTTGAAGATTCTGATTTTGAACTTTAACTTTAAAATATTGCAGGTACTAATATGAATTACTACAAAACTTAAAACATTAAATAGCATATAATATATAAAAATGTTTGCTGTGAAAGAGTTAACTAAAAATTAAAAAACAACAAAGTACTAAAAACAAATAACAATATTGAAATAAATTTCAACTTTACAACATTTCTATAATTTATAGTTCACAACACCACATTTAAATATAAATCAAAGTTTTACATTTAACAATTAAACAATAACAATAACAATATACAACAAACAATAAACTAAATAAGAGATCAAGAGTATGACTAAGAAGACATCACCACTCATCATCATATTCTTCTTCTACATCAAAGTTTTGCTGGTGATAAGGGGTAAAAATAGGGTGACTAGAAAACTATACTAAGTGATCACCCCTCATGTATCTAACCATAGCATCATACTCAAACTTTTGTCTTATTAAATCATCATTATGTGCATTTCTGGCCTCCAAATTTTCAATCTTGCTCATCATTCTTAAAATATCTCCCCGTTCGATCATCATTTGTTCCATAAGTCCTTGGAGAGTAAGCTAGAAATAGAAGGAATATCCCTACTCCTACTTCCCTATCTCCATCCAACATGAGATTCATATGTTTTAATGTTTGCAAGCCCAATTAGTTTAAGAGGCTCAATCCTTTCCTCATCAATTCTAAAATCAACTCATGCCTGCTCACATAATATGAAGACCAGGGCAAGGTGTGCTAATCCACTAGTTGTCTCACCCAAAGCAATAGAATGAGTGTTTCTATAAATAATAGAGCCTACATCTATCCTGCTCATCTTTTGAATACAGAAGTTCAGGATGGCTCTATCCCTAGTAACTTTGCTATGGTGGTACGTAGGTATCATTCTGGCTGATATTAAATAATGTCAAGCCTTGGAGACTACATTTAACATAGAAGCAGGGAAGTTTACCTTAACATTATACTTCACCTTCCAAGCTCTTTTTCCATCAGTAAGAAATGAAATAACTTCCTCCAAGGCCTCATTTGTAGAAGAGAATGCTTTGTACTGACAACTATATTCATCCTACAACTGACAAAATTCATTAATTCTTCTAAGGGTGAATTCAACCATTTTACCACGACTATAGCCGTGGTCATCAGAAGTCTCCCTAAAGTTGTCATAGAACTCCATGACTACACCAATAATAGCCTCGGCAGTAAAGTAACATAAATTCTCCCACTACCAAGCAACAATCATTCTCTTGACTTCACCATCAAAATTTTTGAATGCTCAATCATGAATTACTTTCTTTGTTGTAAGCAGACCATTGAAACAAATGCTAGATTTGTAGTTGAGAAATTTTTTTATCATCAAAATCCACTTTCCTCTTTCCCTTACTCATCCTTGGTTCCATAGAATTTTTTCTAGAAAAATGATAAAATCAAATTAATTCCAAAACTCACAAAGTGGAATGTTANTAGGCATCTCCTCAAGCTTCTCCTCACATATTTTTAGTTTATTTTCTTTTTATTTTCTTTCAGGATCATTTTCAATCCTTTTTCTTTTTTTTTTTATATGTGAGGATTACTATATCTGGATAGCTTTTAATGATTTTTAACTTCACTATCCTCTTCTTAAAGTTAAAAAATTTTCACATTCCTTCAATTTATAAATTCATATTAGCTTTGAAGATTTTTCATAAAGTTTTATTCTTTTCTTCTTACATGAAATTCTAAGATTCTTAATACTTCAAAAACACACATTCCTTTACTTACAATGGAAAAATATATTCTTATTCTCTCATACCAAATATCTTAATCTCTAACATTAACCTTTATTATCAAAAATTTTTACTTAAATTTACTATATATTTAGAAACATCAATATAATTATCCAAAGTTAGGCTCTACCACCATAGGTCATGTTAAATTAAAGATTTTAAAATATAGTTCATTGAGGACAAATAAAATTAAGTTTCTTTCCTTAAAAATGAATTTTTCTTCCCCCCCAAATTTAAATTTTTAATGAAATAAGCATGAAAAACTAAAACTTCAGGGTGAAATAAAATAGTTAATACAAAAAGAAAAGACTTACCTGTTGAAGATTCTGATTTTGAACTTTAACTTTAAAATATTGCAGGTGCTAATATGAAATACTACAAAACTTAAAACATTAAATAGCATATAATATATAAAAATGTTTGTTCAGAAAGAGTTAACTAAAAATTAAAAAACAACAAAGTACTAAAAACAAATAACAATATTAAAATAAATTTCAACTTTACAACATTTCTATAATTTATAGTTCACAACACCACATTTAAATATAAATCAAAGTTTCACATTTAACAATTAAACAATAACAATAACAAAATACAACAAACAATAAACTAAATAAGAGATCAAGGGTATGACTAAGAAGACATCACCACTCATCATCATCATCATCATATTCTTCTTCTACATCAAAGTTTTGCTGGTGATAAGGGGTAAAAATAGGGTGACTAGAAAACTATACTAAGTGATCACCCCTCATGTATCTAACCATAGCATCATACTCAAACTTTTGTCTTATTAAATCATCATTATGTGCATTTCTGGCCTCCAAATTTTCAATCTTGCTCATCATTCTTAAAATATCTCCCCGTTCGATCATCATTTGTTCCATAAGTCCTTGGAGAGTAAGCTAGAAATAGAAGGAATATCCCTACTCCTACTTCCCTATCTCCATCCAACATGAGATTCATATGTTTTAATGTTTGCAAGCCCAATTAGTTTAAGAGGCTCAATCCTTTCCTCATCAATTCTAAAATCAACTCATGCCTGCTCACATAATATGAAGACCAGGGCAAGGTGTGCTAATCCACTAGTTGTCTCACCCAAAGCAATAGAATGAGTGTTTCTATAAATAATAGAGCCTACATCTATCCTGCTCATCTTTTGAATACAGAAGTTCAGGATGGCTCTATCCCTAGTAACTTTGCTATGGTGGTACGTAGGTATCATTCTGGTTGATATAAAGCAATGTCAAGCCTTGGAGACTACATTTAACATAGAAGCATGAAAGTTTACTTTAACATTATACTTCACCTTCCAAGCTCCTTTCCCATCAGTAAGAAATGAAATAACTTCCTCCAAGGTCTCATTTGTAGCAGAGAATGCTTCGTACTGACAGCTATATTCATCCTACAACTGATAAAATTAATTAATTCTTCTAAGGGTGAACTCAACCGTTTTACCACGAATATAGACGTGGTCATCAGAAGTCTCCCTAAAGTTGTCATAGAACTCCATGACTACACAAATAATAGCCTCAGCAGTAAAGTAACATAAATTCTCCCACTACCGAGCAACAATCATTCTCTCGACTTCACCACCCAGATTTTTGAATGCTCAATCCTGAATTACTATCTTTGTTGTAAGCAGACCATTGAAACAAATGCTAGCTTTGTAGTTGAGAAATTTTTTTATCATCAAAATCCACTTTCCTCTTTCCTTTACTCATCCTTGGTTCCATAGAAATTATTCTAGAAAAATGATAAAATCAAATTAATTCCAAAACTCACAAAGTGGAATGTTCTAAACTTAAATCCACTAAGTAAGAGTTCTTCACCAAAGGATTTTCTCAAAATCTTCCCAAAAATTTCAAAATTTCGGATCTAAGCAATGTAGATAAAATCCTTGGTGAAAATTAAAATTTTTTAGTTCAAAGTGTAGCTCTTACCAAGAGAAGATGAAATCCAAACTTCTTTTTTATTCTAATCGCCTCAAATCCAAGTGCCAGCAAGCCATAGGGGTGTAAACCAAAGGTTGAAGGTGACCGAAGGGGTAAAAATGGTGTTTTTACTGTGCAAATTGCGGAGTTTTAAGGGATTAGGGAACTTTTGGGTATCGGGTGCAGTCGACGCCAGAGCCAAAAGTTTCAATTTTTTGCTTTTTTGCAATTTTAGTTGTTTTCAATTCACTCCAATGTCAATTTAGTCTTTTTAAACAATAATATTCATCCTTAAATAGTCCACAAACAAACGTTTTACATAAAGCACAAGAACTAACTTTTATATACAAAATTCCAAACTTTTACAAACATAGATTTTGAATCACACTCACATATACATAAATCAAATCACACTCTAATTCAGCATCGAAATCAAGCCACAACACTAGAACGCTGAAAACCAAACTAAACGTACAATTAAAGTTTTATGAGTTTAAAGCAAAGCAAATTCAACATAATCGCATAAAGTTTTAAAACAAATCCAACACAATTACGTTAAAAACATAATTAATTCTAAACAGTAGAGAGTCCAACTTCTTCAATTACTCCTCGTCATCTTCAGTACTTTCTCCTCCTCTAGTATCTCCCATAGACTCTTAATATACATACAAATTGTAGAAGGGTCGGTACAGGAATTGATCAGTCAAATTTTCATCTATCCATTTATTCTTCTTGAACATCTACACCAGAACTGCTCCAATTATTCCCGTATGATCAAAGTTTTCCTTCATCCTCTAATCTAAGTGATCAAAAAGGTAATTAAGATTTCCTATTGCATTCATGATACTCTGAAGCTCTCTTTCTATTTTCTTCATTTTCTTCTCTAAAACTATTGAACTTCTAACTGTATAGGGCTTTAAGGGTGTCAAAGCATGTGATGAATGATCCAAGATAATATCCAACNCATGCGTCTTTCATAATAATGTTTTAATGGATGCCCATTAACTTTAAATATATTTCCATTTTTAAGATCTTTAATAACTAAAGTTCCATAATGATAAACTTTAATCGCATTGAATGGTCCTAACCATTTAGATTTTAGTTTTTCTAGAAATAATCTCAATCTAGTATTATATAAAAGAACCTCTTATCCAGGTTCAAATTTATTTTTTATAATTTTCCAATCATGTCATATTTTTATTTTTTCTTTATAGATTTTTGCATTATCATATGCTTCGTTTCTAATCTCCTCATGTTCATTGAGTTTCAACAATCTTCTCTCACCAGCATCTCTTAGATTAAAATTAAATTCCTTAATATCCTTAAAAGCTTGGCATGTTTTACCAAAAATAACTCTATATGGGGACATTCCAATAAGAGTCTTATAGGCAATTCTATATGCCCATAGTGCAATATCTAATCTAGCAGATCAATCTAATTATAAGGATATATAGTTTTTTCTAAAGTTTGTTTTATTTCACGATTTGATATTTTTGCTAGACCGTTAGTCTGGGGATGATAAGTAGTAGAGAATCTATCCATAATATTATATTTTCTAACCAATTTCTCGATCATTTTATTCCTAAAATGGGATTCTCCATCCGTAATAATCACTCTTGGCATTCAATATCTTGTAAAAATATTTTTAATTAAAAGTTTAAAAACACTCCAAGCATCACATTTAGGTACAAAAATAGCTTCAATCCATTTGGACATATAATCAACAACAAACAATATATATAAATTTCCAAATGAAGACATAAATGGTCCTATAAAATCTAATACCCACACATAAAAAATTTCAACTTCCAATGTGTAATTTAGAGGCATTTCATTTCTTCTAAAAATATTTCATACTCACTGACATCGATCACTTGTTTTAATATATTCATTAACATCTCTAAAAAGAGTAGGCCAACAAAATCCAGCTTGCAAAATTTTATGTGCAGTTCTACTAGTTCCAAAATGTCCTCCAAATTCAAATTAATGACAC
Source organism: Phalaenopsis hybrid cultivar (assembly GCA_002079205.1). NCBI lineage: Eukaryota > Viridiplantae > Streptophyta > Magnoliopsida > Asparagales > Orchidaceae > Phalaenopsis > Phalaenopsis hybrid cultivar. Next base: position 17,174 of record JXCR01144032.1, on the reverse strand, counting down.
CGTTCAATTATTTCTTTAGTTTCTTCGTAAGACACAAATCTTCTAATGATTAAATCTTTACACTATTTATATAAATGTGGATCATCCCAAAAATAGAATTTTGAATCATAAATAAATTTCTTTAATTGTTGATTCTTAGCATCTGGTGGTAGAATATCACTCACAATAAAATTTACTATATCGGCATATGATGGTATATCTTTTATATCAATATTATACAATTGTTCATCAGGGAAAGTTTCCAAAATTTTACTTCCAAAATTAGTTAATATTTCTATTTCTATTCTAGACAAATGATCAGTTATTTGATTATCATTTTTTAGTTAATATTTCTTTTTCTAGTCTAGACAAATGATCAGCTATTTGATTATCATTTCCCTTTTTATCTACTACCACAAAATTGAACTCTTGTAGCAGAAGTATTTATCTAATTAATCTTAGTTTAACATTCTTCTTTGACATCAAATATTTGATAGCAGAATGATTTGTATGCACTATACATTTTGCTCCAATTAAGTAAGGTCTAAACTTATCAAAGGCATGACAATAGCTAAGAACACTTTTTCAGTAGTAGTATGATTAATTTGAGCATCATTTAGAGTTTTAATAACACAATATATTACTTTAAAAACCTTGTTATACCTTTGCCCTAAAACAGCTCCAATAGTATGATCGCTAGCATCACACATTATTTCAAATGGTTTCGCTTAATCAGGTGGAACTAATATAGGAGCAGTGATTAATTTTTCTTTCAATAGTTCAAATGCTTTTATGCATTCCTCATTAAAATTAAATTTTGTATCCTTCTTTAAAAGTTGGCAGAATGGCTTAGTAATTTTTGAAAAAACTTTTATATAATGCCTGTAGAAACCAACATGTCCTAGAAAACTTCTTACCCCTCTAACCGTAGTAGGAGGTGGTAATTTCTCAATAACTTGAATTTTTGTTGGAGCTACTTCCATGTCATTTTCAGAAATTTTATGCCCAAGTACAATTTTTCCTGCAACCATAAATTGACATTTTTCTTAATTTAGTACTAAGTTGATTTCTTCACATAATTCCAAAACTTTTTCTAAATTTTTTAAACATAGTTAAAATGAAATTCTGAACATAGAAAAATCATCCATAAATACTTCCATTCCACGTTCTAAAAATTGACATCATACATCTTTAAAATGTCGCAGATGTGTTACATAGTCTAAAAGACATTCTACAAAAAACAAATCTTCCATAAGGGATTGTAAATATTGTTTTCTCTTGATCCTCGGGAGCAATAAGAATTTGGTGATACCCGGTATATCAATCTAGAAAATAGTAATATTTTTTTCCAGCAAATCTATCCAACATTTAGCCTAGAAAGTGTAAGGGAAAATGATCTTTTCTAGCGGCTATGTTTAATTTTCTATAGTCTATACAAATTCGCCGACCAGTAACTTGTGCTATTGAAATTAATTTATTATTCTCATTTACTTTAACTGTCACTCCTCCTTTCTTTGGAGCATAGTGAATTGGATTTACCCAAGCACTGTCTGAAATAAGATATATAATTCTAGTATCTAAACATTTTAAGATTTCTTTTTTAACAGCTGCTTTCATTATTGGGTTTAATCTCCTCTAAGGATCAACTTTAGGTTCAAATTGTTTATCTAATAGATTATCTGCATACAAATTGAAGGACTGATTCTTTTAATATCTGCTAAAGTTCATCCAAAGGTCTTTTTATAACTTTTCAACATTTCTACTAATTTTTGTTCTTGAATTTCAATTAAATCAAAAGATATAATAATAGGCAATATAGATGAATCTCCTAAAAACACATATTTTAAATGGACAGGTAATATTTTCAATTCAAGTTCAGGTAGTTTAATACTTGAAGGAATAAGATTTTTATTATGATTTTCTAAAAGGTCTATAGTTTCAAATTCGTCCTGATTTCATTATCATTCTAAAAAATACTCTTCTTACCTTAATTTATCTTCAAAAATTCCCTTAAATCATTCATTACTTAGATAATCAGTAACTTCCATTCTAAAACATTCATTATCGTTTTCTATCACATGATATTTTATAGCTTTTGCTATATTAAATATTACTTCTTGATCATTGACTCTCATTATTAATTCTCCTTTATTCACATCTATCACAGCTCTCCCTATTGCAAAAAATGGTCTCCCTAAAAAAATAGGAATCTCTTTATCTTCCTTCATATCTAATACAATAAAGTTTACAAGAAAAATAAATTTATCCACTTTTGCTAATACAACTTCTCTAACTCCTTTAGGATAAATTATTGATCGATCAGCTAACTGAAGAGTTATAGTAGTAGGGGAAATCTCTCCTAAATCTAAACGCTTAAAAATTGATAGTGGCATTAGGTTAATACTAGCTCCTAGATCACATAAGGCTTTTCCAAAAAAAACATTCACTAATAGCACAAGGTATAGTAAAACTACCAGAATATTTTAACTTTTCAGGAAGCTTTTTTCTGAATAATAGTGCTTCACTCTTCACTAAGTGCAATGGTCTCGTGATCTACAAACTTCATTTTCCTGTTTAGTATATTCTTCATGAATTTCACATAAATTGACATTTGTTCCAAAGCTTCAATGAAAGGAATATTTATCATTAACTTTTTAATGATTTCAAAAAATTTTGTAAATTGTTTATCTTTATTCTTCTATTTCAATCGTTGAGGAAACGGAGGTAACGATTTTTCTAACGAAATTTGTATTGGTTTATTTTCATCATTGCCGCTTTCAATTTCTACCTTCTCCTCCTTAACTTTAGTTTCTCTTTAGATTATTGTTTCCACTTCTTTTCCACTTTGTAATTGAATAGCTTTAATTTGCTCCTTATTATGATATTTTGAATTAACTTCAACAGTACTCGAAAGAATTCCCGAAGGTCTGTTACTAAGTGCATTAGCAATATGTACTAATTGATTTTCAATATTCCTAATTGCAACCCCTTGATTTTGCATTTGATTTCCCATGTTCAAAATTAATTCTTCCATAGTCAACTTCTTCTCCTTAACTTGTGAGTTATTGTTAAATCCAGATGGATAAAAAGGTTTATAATTAGGATTCCCTTAGTTATTTAAATTTCCTAAGGGGTTCACCGAATTGTTATAATTATTCCAACTAAAATTAGGGTGATTTTTCCATGTAGGATTGTAATAATTAGAATAGGGATTATTATTTTAATTATTTATAGCATTCAAAGTTTTATAAGATAATTGACTATCAATTATCTGTCATAGTGAATTTTCCTCTAACATTGGTGGTATTTGAGAATAGTTCACTCTAATTTGATTAATCTTTTTCTATATAGCAGCAACTTGAGATGCTAAAATAAACATCACATTAGGATCATGAATACTAGCTACTCGCTTTGGATTTACCCATTCAGAAGGTCATTGAAAATTGTTAGTAGTCATTCCATTTATTAAGGAATATGCTTCATCAAAAGGTTTTGACATTAATGATCCACCTGCAGCACCATCTATAATAAATCTAAGTGATCCTACTAATCCATTGTAAAAAGTTTGAATTATTAACCAATCTAGTAAAGCATGGTGTGGACATCTCCTAATAAGATCATTAAATATTTCCCAGGCTTCATATATCGATTCCCCTTCGAACTGACAAAAAGATGTAATATCATTTCTAAGCTTAGCAGTTTCCGAGGGTGAAAAATATTTAGCCAAAAATTTTTGTGATAGTTCTGCCCAAGTTCTGATAGATCTAGGTGCTAATGAATTTAACCAAGCTTTAGCTTTATCTCTTAATGAAAAAGGAAAAATTCTGAGTCTGACAACATCATTAATTTATCCCTTAATGAAAAAGGAAAAATTCTAAGCCTAACAACATCATTAGACACTCCATCATGTTAAATGTAGCACATATTTCAAGAAAACTAGCAATATGTAAGTTAGGATCTTCAGTAAGTGTTCCTCCAAACTGATCATTTTGTACCATTTGAATAATATCAAGTTTAAGCTCAAATAAATTAGCAACAAGATCAGAATTTTGAATGGTCAATTGAAGTTCATCTAATGCAGGATTAACATAATCTTTTAAAGGTCTTTGTCGATTTTCATTTATTTGATTATCTAAGTTATTCACCATTTCATTCAAATTTCTAATTTCTTTTTATTATTTTCAAACATTTCTAATAACATGTTCTAATTCTTGATCGTAAGGTATTAAACCTTCAGATCCAATACAACACATAAACAAATCCAATAAATAAAAAAAAATTTCTTAACAATACTCTTAAATGATTTTTTAATGATTTTTAAATTTTTTATATATTTATTAATAAATTTCCTAGTTTATCAAATATATTTAATTTACCGTTACCTTCCCCGAAAATAGAGCCAAAAACTTGATCCCGAAGATTATAATTGTGTANTTAAATTTTTTATATATTTATTAATAAATTTCCTAGTTTATCAAATATATTTAATTTACCGTTACCTTCCCCAAAAATGGAGCCAAAAACTTGATCCCGAAGATTATAGTTGTGTCAAATTAATGAAGATGACTCTGCTTTGCAGTGATGCCAAAAACTTGGTTCGTTATTTATTAATAAGAAATTGAAGCAATTTATGTTGGGATTCTACACAAGTATATGTATCATTATCAAGTAATACAAAACTTTCATTTTAAGCCCCAAATATTGATCCTACGGGGAAGGTTTAAATTCGATATGGTAATTCAAATTAGAAATTTCACAATAATAAAGAAAGTCTATTACACTAATTTTGAATGTTTAAGGTGCTATCAGAACTAAATTATTAACTACTAGAAAGACTATAAAGTAAAGTTAAACTACAACTACCAAACTATGTTTTTGTGATGAAGTTATCAAATATGAAAAAACATCTTTCCCACTATAATGAATTTTTGGTTAAATGAGAGAGATAAAAGGTTTGAGTTTGTATTGTGCCAAATAGGAGCAATTTTAATTCTCTACCCTTAGTCAAGTGCTATAGAGAACCATTGGCTTATCTTAGGTTTAGTCTCTAAATCCATGGTTAGGCTGGGAGGAAACTGACTCTCACTCTAGAGTTCTCACTTCCCTTCCTCTGAAGGCTAACTCTCACTTTAGTTCTTAAACACTAAGACTAAATTGAGGATTTTAGTCTGTCGCCATAAAATCTCCAATTCTTTGCCCAATAATATATATTTCCCTATTTATTTGCACCCAATTCTATGAACGAAACACTCCTTCATAGAATTTAATATTATTCTCACTTTGTTGTAGAACACATTTTTATTTCCCGGATCATAAGTTTCACAACAGATTTTAACATTTCAATTGATGAGAACAAAAAGTAAATTAAGAACGGAGTGGAAAAATCATCATGATTTACTTTATATTTTAAAATTGGCACATCCAAATTATCTCTTCATTTCACCATATCTCAGAGTAGGGAGAAAGACAAAGAAAACTATTAAAACCTCATGAGAAAGATACAATAAAAAACAAATTTCATAAATAAAAGAAAGTTTATACAAAATTAATAAACAAACATCACTTATCTGTAACTCTTTCTCAAAGCAAATCTCTTATAGCCTCTCTTAAACTCTTTCTCTCTTTACAAGATTGTTGATTTTCTCTTTAAAAATGTATGGAAGAAGAAATCTCTCACTTCTCTCCCTCTCTTAACAACTCTTAAGAGAAAATCACACTTAGACTCACCACACTAAACAATAGAGCACTCAAGTAAACTCAATTACACTCTAGCCCCCTCTAACTACTACCTTTTATGAGAAATTTTCGCTCTAAATAAAGCATAATGTCAGTTTTTTAAGAGGTGCCTCCAAAAACTCTTCAAAAAGTGTCCAAATTTATCGAATCTTCTAGAATTTTGTCCAGCACCCATCTTGGCGCCATCGACACCAACGATGGCACCGTTGGTGCCCATGGCCCGAATTTAATTCTGTGCTTTCTATCAAATGGTGTCGTCGGTGCCCAGTCTGGCGCCGTCGGCGCGGAGCATTTTTTTCCAAAATGTCATTTTGACTCAAAATTCCATCCTTTTTGCTTTCTTTTTGCTATAAGTCCTAAAATCATCAACCTACAATAAAACATAAGAAAATACCTTCCTTTAAAGCGCAATATTATCAAAAAGAAGTATAAAATATATGTCTAAAAAAGCTTATATTTTTGGTGCATCAACCAGCTACCTTGACTGTCAGAAAGCACCATGGCCAAGGTGGAGCAAGGAGCTAAAACTCAAAATTGAACCCACCTGATGTAAATAAGTCCAATTAGCCATTGGAGCCTTTCTTCCCTCAACCTAAGCATCATTTTTCACCCAATGGCCAGCCATGGTGGCCTCTCCTCCCCCCTCGATTTAAACTCACACCCCACGGCCAAAGGAGGAGAGCTTGAAATTCCTTGGGGAGACTCTGCCAAATTGATTACAAAGCTTCTTCAAGACCCACTAAGTTCAATCCAACCATCCTCAAGCCCTCAAATCCATTACTTGAGCTCAATTTTGGAGCTCAAAATCAAGCCTGAAACGGGACATCCCTCGAAACTCCACCAAATCCAAATTAATTGCACCCACACCTTCCCTTGAGTGAGAGAAGAAGATCCCCATAGAAGCCTCATCACCAGACCACCCTAGGTTCGACTTTGATCAACACCCTAAATTGGCCTCAGTCAATTTCATACCTAAGCATTTCACCACAGTTTGAGGCTTCATCTAGGAGCTCTTTGGACTCAAGGAAAGCTTTTGGAAGCACACAATTGAGGCCACACCACTTGGGAAAAGGTATTGAACTCTCTCGTTAAACTTAGCTACATTTAATTGTTCATGATCATAGACTCAATTTAAGGCTTGATTAATTGTATGGATATGTTTTCTTAGTCAAGATAAGTCTATAGGAACAAACTGCACTTAATTTAGTTAAGTATTGAGAGAGATATTAATGTTTGAAGTTGGACAGTTCTCGAGCAAGGGATTTGGGGATGATGAATGAATGTCGTCTATTTTTGCGTGTATCAGACTGTGTTCATGATTGAGTCAGGCGAAATAATGGAAAATGAACCGAGGGTCGAGGCGGTGCTGAGGTGTCTAGCAACACCTAACCAGAAGATGCCGCGTGAAAAGCTCAGAGATGCGGAGGTTGAGGTGGCGTCGCTTCACTTAAGTAGAAAAATGAGAATTTTTCTTATTTATTTAAATGCCAGAACTTCAAAAATGCATATCTTAGTGTAGAAAAATCATAAAAATAAAATAAAAACCCTCTTGCTTAGTCAAGAGAGGAGAATAATGTGGAAATGGTTTCATGTTTTTTGATGAATGTATGATTTTTAAATAAATAAATGGTGTTTCCCTTATTTGGATTCTTCATTTGTATATACATTTCACCTTGAGATTATTTTTGGGGCTTTGAATTTCTCTATCATGAGGGACTTTCCTTGATTTTCTCAAGGTCAGGGGAGATCTCTAGAAAGAGATCCCTTAATTTCAAATTAAAGATCCCTATTTTGGTAAAATAATTATAAAAATTAAAATACTCATCAGAAAAATAAAAAATTCATTTTGGTAGGTTCACTGTGGTTAGAGGACCCTAGAAAAAATATAAACATGATTTAATTCATTAAAAATAACCCTAACGGTCACAACCCCTAAAAATGATATAAGTTTAATTAAGAATAATTATAAATGTAAATGACATAAAAACTATTCTCCACTATGATTTAATGATAGAGGAGCTCCCCATAAAAATTTTTAAGTCAATTGGAGTTAATTTGACCACTCAAATGAATTAATTAAGTGAAATTACATTTTTGGTATTAAAATAATTATAATAATTAAAATATAACTCAATAAATCACTAAATTTGTTTTGGTAACTCCTTATGACCAGAGGAATCTAAGAAAAAGAAAATTAGAATTAAAATAAATACTTCATTTTTGAGCTATTTTTAAGCATTTAAATGATTAAAAATTAATTAAAAAACTTAAAAATTGTAAAATTATAAAAAAAAACATATTAAAAGTCACATTTGACTTGTTGATCACTTTAAACTAATTAAAATAATTTTCCTAATTTTCTAAGACAAAATATTAATTTTTAAAGGCTTAAAATGAATTTTCTTTAATTTTCAACTAAAATAATTCTTATAATTAACATATAAATAAAAAAATATCAAATTTATTTCTTTAGGTTCCCTAGACTCATAGAGATTTAATAAAAATATAAAATTTAATTTTCCGCTTAAAGATTATTTTAAATTTAATTAATACTCAAAACAAACAAAATAATTCTAATAATTAAATTAAACCTCTAAAAATCATAACAATTGGTCTAAGTGGTCCTCTAACCTAAGTGAAGCTCCAATAATTTTTTTAAGGATAGATGTTTTGTTTTGGTTGAGTTATTAAATTTTCCTTAAAAATCCTTATTTTTGCATTAAAAATAATTGNGGATAGATATTTTGTTTTGGTTGAGTTATTAAATTTTCCTTAAAAATCCTTATTTTTGCATTAAAAATAATTATAAAATGAAACAAATTCAGAAAAATCACATTTCTCCTCTGATATTTTAATTAACCTATGAGTGGGGTAACATAAAATTTTCAAGTCATTTGAGCTTTATTTAATGAATTATAGGGTGTTAAGGCCTTAAGGGCAAAAGGATAATTTTGGAATTTAAACCTTACTTAAATTTTAGGATTAATAAAAGGGTAAACGAGTAATAAAAGATATTAAATAATATGCTTCATGATTGAAATATAAAAGGGNATAGGGTGTTAAGGCCTTAAGGGCAAAAGGATAATTTTGGAATTTAAACCTTACTTAAATTTTAGGATTAATCAAAGGGTAAACGAGTAATAAAAGATATTAAATAATATGTCTTCATGATTGAAATATAAAAGGAATAAGTAGTAGCAAACAATCTCATTTTTGTCATACAAAGGGTAAATGTGTAATTTTTCAAAATTAATGGAATTGAGAAGAATAATTAAAGATGAGAATTTTAAAGTGAGGGGTTTGATTTTGGAAAATTATGACTCACTAATTTTAAACCCCAATTAATGGTGTATAATTTAGGATAATGATTAAGAACATAAACATTTAAAAACCTTTTTTTTTTCTTAAAATTATAAATTTATCTATTGAGCATTAAGGGTTTAGTGAATTAGGCCTAATCAATTCTTTTCTCATGAGGTTTAGAAAGTGAACAATGATTAATTTGAAATTTTTAAAACATTACAAACCCATTCTTAAGAAGTCAAATCANTAAGTAGTAGCAAACAATCTCATTTTTGTCATACAAAGGGTAAATGTGTAATTTTTCAAAATTAATGGAATTCAGAAGAATAATTAAAGATGAGAATTTTAAGGTGAGGGGTTTGATTTTGGAAAATTATGACTCACTAATTTAAACCCCAATTAATGGTGTATAATTTAGGATAATGATTAAGAACATAAACATTTAAAAACCTTTTTTTTCTTAAAATTATAAATTTACCTATTGAGCATTAAGGGTTTATTGAATTAGGCCTAATCAATTCTTTTTTCATGAGGTTTAGAAAATGAACAATGATTAATTTGAAATTTTTAAAATATTACAAGCCCATTCTTAAGAAGTCAAATCGCCTAAGCTTCTTAATTAAGTCAATTCACCTCTTAAAGACTTTCACTTACATAATATATAAATAAAATATCAAATGATAACTACCCCATCCTTAGGGTTGGCTAGAACATCAGTTCATTGAGCATAAGGGTATGATAAAGATGAGTTATTAAGCAACATAATGAGTTTGAACAAACTTGTGGCTTTTCAAGGGATTGTGAGACGCCCGAGGCCCGATCCCTGGACCTTTCTCATACTCATTTGGATATCTTGAAGCATGATTAAACNCATCAGTTCATTGAGCATAAGGGTATGATAAAGATGAGTTATTAAGCAACATAATGAGTTTGAACAAACTCGTGACTTTTCAAGGGATTGTGAGACGCCCGAGGCCCGGTCCCTGGACCTTTCTCATACTCATTTGGATATCTTGAAGCATGATTAAATTCAATATGCCTTGCTTGAGAAATTATCTATGCATTTAAATGAATAGGACCCACCAAGTTATGACATAGAATACGGTAGGCCTGTGATGAACCTATCTATAGGCTTTACTTTCCTGCAAATTATAAATGTTTACTGCAAAAGATACTAAATTTTCAGGTGGAGGAACAAGAAGAGTCGACATGTACACTTTTATAATTTACAACACCTTCTTTCCTGCACTTTCTTTACTGTACTTTTCGTGCTTATAAACTTGCATGTTAAAAAATAATGTCACCCTGCATGTCAAAAAAAAACTTTTAAGATAGTCACAAAATTGAAACTGAAACCAAAATTAAAATTAAATAAGATTNTCTATAGGCTTTACTTTCCTGCAAATTATAAATGTTTACTGCAAAAGATACTAAAGTTTCAGGTGGAGGAACAAGAAGACTCGACATGTACACTTTTATAATTTACAATGCCTTCTTTTCTGCACTTTCTTTACTGTACTTTTCGTGCTTATAAACTTGCATGTTAAATAATAATGTCACCCTGCATGTCAAAAAAAACTTTTAAGAAAGTCACAAAATTGAAACTGAAACCAAAACTAAAATTAAATAAGATAAAATTCACCGCCACAACATTTAAAATATAAGACAACTTAAAATTTAATCATAAATAAAATAAAGCAAAACGTGCAACTAAATTAAAACGTCTCTATCAGATGATCGGGAATCCCTCGAAAGAGGTAACCTATGATTGCTAACGAGATTTCCCATGGTGTAAATAAAAGTATGGAGCTCATTGACTTGAGTTTAGTAAATTCATTTAGACTAAGTGAATCCNAATCATAAATAAAATAAAGCAAAACGTGCAACTAAATTAAAACGTCTCTATCAGATGATCGGGAATCCCTCGGAGGAGGTAACCTATGATTGCTAACAAAATTTCCCATGGTGTAAATAAAAGTATGGAACTCATTGACTTGAGTTTAGTAAATTCATTTAGACTAAGTGAATCCAAAAAAAATAGTGGTGCCAGAACGAGAGAACCGTAGGATCCTAACCGGTGTCGCTCTAACCAACTTTAACATCCTCCATAATATCTAAATAACCATAACCTTAAGAAACACTTGATTTGACAGTAGGACTGACACATTATAAAAATTAAACTTGCTATGACGAGGAGCTTGGAGCTATCATTGTGGGCAGCACGACCATCTTCAACAACAAAACATGCTTAAACCAGCTAAATCAGTCCTTAGGATTAAAGAACAATCCATAGTACTTTGAGGTTGTTTACTTGTGCAACATAAATTCTTAACTTTTTTTAGGCCTTCGTATAGCCCTGTTATACAATATAAGTCCTAACTCGTTTTAGGATTCTGAGGTTGTCGTTCGTCATGACCTAAATACTCATATCTTTCAGGCTACTTTNGGAGCTATCATTGTGGGCAGCACGACCATCTTCAACAACAAAACATGCTTAAACCAGCTAAATCAGTCCTTAAGATTAAACAACAATCCATAGAACTTTGAGGTTGTTTACTTGTGCGACATAAATTCTTAACTTTTTTAGGCCTTTGTATAGCCCTGTTATACAATATAAGCCCTAACTCGTTTTAGGATTCTGAGGTTGTCGTTCATCATGACCTAAATACTCACATCTTTCAGGCTATTTGTGTCATCTTTTCACACAAATGTAAGCCCTAATTAATAAAATTGGCAGGATGAAACACTTAAATATTTCTCCTCTAGATTGAAGCCAAACAATAGGATAGCTTGGGAAGTTTTTGAGTTTCTCTTCAGAATCTATGACGTCCCCTAGTTCTTCNCTAATTAATAAAATTGGCAGGATGAAACACTTAAATATTTCTCCTCTAAATTGAAGCCAAACAATAGGATAGCTTGGGAAGTTTTTGAGTTTCTCTTCAGGATCTATGACGTCCCCTAGTTCTTCTTTCTTTTGATTCAAAAATAAAATGTTCCAAATTTGAGTCATTTCTCTTTCACACCTCTTTGTCCAATCTCCTTGAAAAGTCCTATCCCTTTGAAATTCTTGAAGACAATATTCCATAATTTTTATCAAGAGTTTTCTTAGGTGATTGTGGTTATCTAAGATGTAATTAACTATATGGGCTTGCCCTTATAGGAAGCATTTCCGAATCTTAATATAAACCCTCTTTGATTTTTCATATTAAATAGTGAAACTCATCAGCTTATAATAAAATGGTTTCGCAGATCAAACGGATGTCATATATTTCTTAGTTTATTTGATCGAGTCTAACTNTCTAAGATGTAATTAACTATATGGGCTTGCCCTTATAGGAAGCATTTCCGAATCTTAATATAAACCCTCTTTAATTTTTCATATTAAATAGTGAAACTCATCAGCTTATAATAAAATGATTTCGCAGATCAAACGGATGTCATATATTTCTTAGTTTATTTGATCGAGTCTAACCCTCAAGTCTTGTGTTTACCTTTTGGGATNTTATTTGCCAATCAAGCCCCAAACCTCTTTAGCATGGTGACAATGATAAAATAAATGTGCAAAGTTCTCCTCATCATTAGAACAAATGTAACATTTAGAAGCCAATCTCAATCCCTTTAACTTGAGAATATCATCTAAAGGTAGCATAGATAGGAAAAACCTCCAAAGGAAGAAATATATGGAAGGGAAAATATGATTTTTCAAAATTACTTTCCCTCACTCCCAAACTGATAAGGTATGAAGATTTTTATAAAGCATCTTGGTAACAGATGCCTGTAAATTGAACTTCCACATAAGGACATCCCTTTTATTTTAATGGCCATTAGCTTATCAATAATGGCCATTAGCTTATCAATACCCAAGATGGGTGAAAATGGCAACATTACCAACAATAGCCATTAGCTTATCAATACCCAAGATCGATCTCTCTAGAAATCAAAGATCACATTATCATAGATTGTAGCATCATAGGGAGACACATTGCTCAAACCCCATTACTCGTTCCAAAAGGAGATCTTCCCTTCACCAATGTCCCAATAAATGAAACTATTAGCCACATCTCTAACATTAATAATAAACTTCCAGATTTTAGAATCACCAACCCTCCAAGAAACTAAGGATGGGTGAAAATACTTGTAATACTTTTGATGCATGAATTGAGCCCAAAGAGAGGCCCTAGCTCTTAATTTGAACCACAATTTACACTTGTTGATTTTTGCTATGTGATCTAAGTGTTTGAAACCAAGCCCCCCAACAAAATGAGATTTACAAACTTTCTCCCAAGTGATCCATCTATTCCTAGTCCCATCCCCAGACCAAAGAAATTTGTTGAAGATGTTATGTAAAATTTTTAAAGTTCTCTTCTTAAGATTCATTACTTGTAAAACATATAATGGGATGTTATGAAGCACACTCTTCAAAAGAGTTAATTTACCCCCATTAAAAAGGAAGATATTCCTCCAATCATCCATTCTCAATTTAATTTTAGCAACAACATCATTCATCTGAGTCTATCTTCTCCTTCCTCTTAGAAGATTCACACCTAATTATTTAAGAGGAAAGGAGGCACATTTAAAGACCATGAAATCAGTAGCAACAATTTATTTGGGCAANTTCATCTGAGTCTATCTTCTCCTTCCTCTTAGAAGATTCACACCTAATTATTTAAGAGGAAAGGAGGCACATCTAAAGACCATGAAATCAGCAACAACAATTTATTTGGGCAAGTGTTTAGTTTTGACAAAAATCCCTTAAGCTTAAGCAATTTTGGAAATAAATCCCTTGATTTGTGGATCCTTTGGTCCATGGCTCATTTGGGTGGTTCCATGGGGTTTATCCTAGTCCATAAGGTCCAAAATTTGGCTGTGGTGGCTTTGCCTTGACCAATTTGGCATGGATAGGTCAATTTTGGTGCATGGGTCTAATATGGGTCAATGACCAAAGCTTAGGTTTGNTTTGGAAATAAATCCCTTGATTTGGGGATCCTTTGGTCCATGGCTCATTTGGGTGGTTCCATGGGGTTTATCCTAGTCCATAAGGTCCAAAATTTGGCTGTGGTGGCTTTGCCTTGACCAATTTGGCATGGATAGGTCAATTTTGGTGCATGGGTCTATTATGGGTCCAATGACCAAAGCTTAGGTTTGGGTTAGTCTAGCCATGACTTTGAGCCCAATTGATTGATCAACATTGTGTAGATGATTGTAATGAACATTTTTGGTGAAGGATTGAAGTAATTTTGAGTTCAATTCAAAGCTCAATTTGAAGGACTTTGAGATTTTGGTCAATTTGGGCATGTTGGAATAGACTTGGGCTTAGGTTGAGCTAGGCTTGTAATTTGGCTCAGTTGAATCTTCCAAATGATCAAAGGAGATGTTATAAAGATTTTTTATGAAGGAATAGAGTGTAAATTTTGGGGCTAAGGCAATCAATTTTGTGTAATTTTGAGACATGACCAATTTAGGGAAAAATTGGGGCTTTTTGGATTTGGGTTGAAATTAAATGAAATTGAGGCTTCACCAAGGCCAATTGAAGGTCAATTTTGATTTTTAGTAGTTTTATGAAAAGTTTAGGATTCAAATTGAGACCAATGGAGTAGGCCATGGGATTCAATTTGGTGGAACCAAGTCATAGGACCAAAATTGGGGGTTTGTCTTTGATCAAAATTGGGCTCAAAGCATGGGCTAATTGAGCTTGAATTTGGCTCAGATTGGTCATATGGAAGGTTAATTTGAATTTAAAATTGAAATTGGGGGAAATTGGGACCAAATTGATGGACATTTGAAGTGAATTTAGAGAAATTGGGCCTTTAAAGGTAATTTTGGGGTTTTGGTCAAAATTGTCAAACTGGTCAAATTGGGTCATGTTGTAGTTGAGAAAAATGAAATTGAAAATATTTGGAAGGTTTTAGGAATTTTTTGGGATTTTTTTGGAATTTTGGGCTAAGGAGGGGCATTTTGGTAATTTGGCAATTTTTTGGTGATTTTGGGTTTTATTTGTGAGTGATTGTGAGTGAGGTAAGTACCATAAATCTAGATCAACACCCAGTGTAAACCCTAAGGTCAAGTAGTCCTATGGGAACTCTCATTGGGCTCCCCAATATTGACCCCACCTACTAAGTGCTACAGGTTAGGACCACTATGTGGAACTTCAAGTTGAGTAAAGAGGAGTTTAAAAGGGTTCCTTTTCTAGTTTTCTAGGAATAGTCAACAGAAAAGTCCTATTGCTAGACCCTAGGCTACTAAAAAGAAAAAATTAGACCTCAACCAAAAGTGAGGTCAACAAATGAACCCCCAATAGGTGTGGTGTGTTGGGCAAGCACACCGCGCGTATTGGCTTTGACCGACGAGATCAACAAAACCAACGCAAACTCTTAAGTCAGCAGACTTAGAAGGAGGTGTAGAATTGTGTGTGTTATTTGTTTTCGTTGGGGAATTAGCAGATAAATATTTGATCAAAGTCAAGAAATAGGAACTCTCGCTAGGGATTAGAGAGTTGGTTTTGAGATATCAGATTTCAGGTGTTCATAAAGGATGGGAATCAGTAGTAAGTGCTGACTCCAAGTTGGGAATTGAAGTTTAGGTATTAATTTCTGAAGAGGGTCAGAAGTTAGGGACCAACCTCGAAAGGAAAGGATTTAGAAGTTAAGGACTGATTCCAAAATAAGAATCGAAAATTAAGGATCAATTTCTAAAGAGAGTCGGAAGTTAAGGATCGACCTCAAAAGAAGAGAGGAATCAAAAGTTAAGGACTGATTCTAAAATGAGAATTAAAATTTAATGATCAATCTTAAGAGAGGGACGGAAGTTAAGGACCGACCTCGAAGGGAAAGGTATCAGAAGTTAAGGACTAATTCCAAAATGAGAATTGAAAGTTAAGGATCACTCTCAAGAGAGAGTTAGAAGTAAAGGACCGACCTCAAAAATAGTGAATAAGAAGTTAAGAACTTATTCTAAAATGAGAATTGAGAGTTAATGATTGATCTTAAAAGAGACTCAAAAGTTAAGGACCGACCTTGAAAAGAAGTGAATCATAAGTTAAGGAGTGATTCTAAAATAAGAATTGAAATTTAAGATCAATTTCGAAAGAGAGTTGGAAGTTAAGGATCGACCTCGAAAAGAGTGAGGAATCAAAAGTCAAGGACTGATTCTAAAATGAGAATTGAAAGTTAATGATCAATCTCAAGAGAGAGTCAGCAGTTAAGGACCGACCTTGAAGGGAAAGGAGTAAGAAGTTAAGGACTGATTCTAAAATGAGAATTAAAAGTTAATGATCAATCTCAAAAGAGAGTCAGAAGTTAAGGACCGACCTTGAAGGGAAAGGAATTAAAAGTTAAAGACTAATTCTAAAATGAGAATTGAAAGTTAATGATCAATTTTAAAAGAGAGTCAGAAGTTAAGGACCGACCTCGAAGGGAAAGGAATCAGAAGTTAAGGGATGATTCCAAAATAAGAATTGAAAGTTAAGGATCAATCTCAAGAGAGAGAGAGAGAGTCATAAGTTAAGAAGCGACCTCGAAGGGAAAGGAAACAGAAGTTAAGGGCTGATTCCAAAATAAGAATTGAAAGTTAAGGATCAATCTCAAGAGAGAGAGAGAGTCAGAAGTTAAGGCTTGACCTTGAGAGGAGTGAGGAATCAGAAGTTAAGAACAAATTCTAAAATGAGAATTGCAATTTACAAAGAGTTTGTTGTGTTGAACCCATAGATATGTGTCACGTGAAAAGTTTAACATTGTTGAGGAAGCTATGTGGAATTTTGTGAGGTTTTATGTACAGAACGTGAAATTCCGCGAGAATGTGAAGAGAACTAGTACAGACAAAGATAATTATGCTTCGTGAGCAAACAGTAAGAGACCTCTAAATCGAGAGAATCAACACGACAAATTTTCATCAATCTTTCTTTTTCTTCCATTGTTAACTTTGAGGAAATTATAACTGGTAAAGTAGAGGAATCTCCTAAAAATGCATATTTTAAATGATCAGGAAGTAACTTTAACTCAAATTCTGNGCAACGGGATTTCAATTCCGATGACCGACAGCTTCTTACGGGCAAACCCCACATCAAAAATAGTGCCGACACAACATCATTCATCTGAGTCTATCTTCTCCTTCCTCTTAGAAGATTCACACCTAATTATTTAAGAGGAAAGGAGGCACAT
>JXCR01144031.1:291133-305675 GCA_002079205.1 Phalaenopsis hybrid cultivar | reverse complement strand
TAGGTAATATTTCAAAAAGAAATAAAATGCCTCTAAATTTTAATTTGGAAATTGAAATTTTTGATGCGCGAGGATTGTTTCAAAATTTTTAATTAAAAATATTTTTACAAGATATGGAATGCCGAGAGTAATCATTACCGATGAAGGGTCTCATTTTAAGAATGCAACAGTTGCAAAATTGAGGGAAAAATATAATATAATGCATAAAATTGCAACTGCTTTTCATCCCCAGACTAGTGGCTTAGCAGAAGTATCGAATTGTGAAATTAAGAGAATTTTGGAAAAGAGTATTAATCCTAATAAAATAGATTGGTCTACTAGATTAGATACTGCATTATTGGCATATATGACAACTTATAAGACACCTATAGGAATGTCCCCCTATAGATTAATTTTTAGGAAGACTCACTTGCCAGTTGAATTGGAGCATAAAACTTATTGATCTATAAATGAATTCAATTTTAATTTGAAAGAAGCTGGTGAGAAAAGATTATTGCAATTGAATGAGCTTGAGGAATTTATAAATGAATCTTACGATAATGCGAGGATTTTTAAGGAAAAGATGAAAGAATGGAATAATCGAAACATAATAAAAAGATAATTTGAACATGTATAAGAAGTTTTATTATACAGAACAAGATTGAAATTATTTCTTGAAAAAATTGAAGTCTAGGTAGAAAGCATCATTCAGAGTTATAAAAATTTATCCTTACGAAGCAGTTAATATTGAAGACCCCAAGACTCGAAGAGTATTTAAAATGAATGGGCACATATTAAAATCATATTTTGATGGTCAAAGATCAACTTATAAAGAGACTGTAATATTGGGCCACCCAGAATAAGACTGAGAATGTCATGCTGACGACATTAAACCAAGCACTTTGTGAGAGACAACCCATATGTATCGTTGTTTAGTTTGCTTTTGAGTTTGTTGTGTTTAAAATATTTTATGTATATTTTTATTTAAGTCTTTATGAAGTCCGTGTATTTGAGAAAAATATTTAGAAACATCTTTATTTGCCTAATTTTATTAAAAAAATTGAGAAATTATTCGATCAAAATCGAAAAGATGAAGATTTTGGAACTGACGCATGATGCACCAGATTGGGGCATGAAGCACGAATTCCAGAGAGTTGGCGCATGATGCGTCGAATTCCTAAGATGCGCTAGATTGGCCAATGATGCGTCGCGGTTTTGAAAATGACTATAACTTGTCAAAAGGCAAATTTTGCCAGTTTCTTCTATATATAACTCATAAAAACTGACTCCAAAATATATTTTAGGGGGGAAAACAAAGGAAGAATCACTACTTTTCAAATCTCATGGCTTCCCACTCTAAAAACTCCGCTAGATTTGGAATTTTCAACCATAAAAAGTTAGTCAGTTTTGATTCGCAGAAGTTACATGATCGAGTTCTAGTGAAGAAGAGGCTTATCAAAGAAAGGGGATTTGTAAATCAAGGATTCAATACGTCAAATACTCGAGTGGAAGAGACTATTGCGCAGAGGCAGTTAGAAGTGCTTTGCTACACTACTATCATTGTCATTGTTCCTGTAGTAAAAGAAATTTATGCAAATCTTCATGAGATCAACCAAGGAATAATTTATGTGTGAGGCAGGTTTGTGTAGTTCACTTCTTCAAGAATAAACGAGATATTTATGATTGAGAATATGCTTATCGCCATTATACAAATTTTACCCCTACGAGAGATAATATGAATGAACTCTACCGCTATCTTATGGATGAAGATGTGAATTGGGAGGCTAGAGATGATCAAAATGTAAGTGTTCCCTCATCAATTTTAAATATAGTTTCAAAAGCCCGACACTTCTTCATTGCATCGAAATTACTACCCCCCATGAAAATCAGTAGGGCAACTGAGGAGAGTGTCATTTTGAATTACTGTATTCAAATTGGAAAATCTATTGATGTTGGAGCTATTATTATTAAATTGGTTTTGGGTTTGATTGTAAGTGGATATGCAATTGGACTTGGACATCCATCCACTATTTTCCTACTGTGCAGTCAATCACAAGTACCTTATGAAAATTGGGAAAAAGTACTTCTTCCTTGGAAGCTGATGGATCCATAATTCTATTGCAACTGTATTGAAATGGGAGATGAAAATGATATGAATGTGTTGATGCATCAAGAATCTCAAAATTCATCACCTGTTCAGCCCTACTACAACTCGAGTGCACTTTTGAAGAAGATCAAGAAGATTGAAAAAGAGATGCAAAATCTTATGCATGTAATTGAAAATATTACTGAAATGCTGGATCATCTGGATTGGAGACTAAAGGAACAGTTTGAACATACTGGGTGTATTGAAGATGGTTTGGTACATATCTTCAAGAAACATTCTTGGATTGAGGAGGAAAATTCAACTGATGAATTTCCATATAGTCCCTTCTACAACTTGTATGTGCACTACCAATCTATGGAAGATATCTAGGAGGAAAATAGTGAAGAAGATGTTTGAACTTAATTTATGCACGGAACTTTTGTTTAGTACTATTTGTTTAAGTTATTTTGTTTTATTGGATTGCATTTTCTTTCTATTGTTGAACACTATCTATGTTTATGTTTTGAGTTTTGATGTTTAGATTTAAGTGTTAGGATGTTGGTTTACTTTTGAACACTGAATTTTATATTTGATGGCTTGAAAATATTAGTTTGTAATAGTGCAGGTTATATATATAAATGTGAGTTTTATGTTGTTTGTGAAAATTTGTGCTAGTGTGATGTTTAATTATGCATAAAAAGGTTTATTTGAGTCAATAGAGGTTGATGTAAAGCGGCATGAAGCAAATTTCCACAAAAACCAAAATCTGGTGAATTTAAGCTCCGACGCATGATGCGCCAGATTGGCGCATGTTACTCCAATTTACAGAGCCTTGATGCATGATGCGCCAAAGGTCAAACACACCAGATTGCCTAGAAAGCCACAAAATCACATGGATAAACTCCATTTTCACTGCTTAAGTCGTCTCCTATTTCAAGACCTTGGTCTAGGGCATCACATTGTGGGCAAAGGAGAAAGATTCAGAGGCTAAAAACTATAGATTTCATCTTCTCTTGTTAAGAGCTTCACTTTGACTTAGAAATTTTTTATTTTTACCATGGATTTGAGAGATCCAAAAATTTGGATTTTTGATGAAAAAGTTTGAAGGAAACTCATGGTGAAAAGTTTCTTACCAAATAATCTTGCTTGAGGAGTTAGATTTTTTATTTAGCAATTTATTTGGAATTATTTAGATTTTCATAGAATTTTCAAATTGCTCCCCGAGTTAAGAGAGAAAGGCCTTCCAAAAATTTGATGCATGAAGATTTGTTAGTTTCAAAGCAGAACACAATTACAATACTCAAATGGAGACAAGAAAAATGATCCAAGAACGGGCATTTACAAACCCAGGTGGCAAGACCGAGAGACTGATTATCACCAGAAATAGGGAAAGATTCTACTACTTCAATGTCGTAGCAATTGTCCCGATGTTTGGGTGTTTTATGCAAACCTGAGGTACACTACTAATGACCATATACTGGTTAGAGGTAAATAAGTTGAATTTACTGCTGAAAGGATCAATACTTTTTATGGGATGAGAAACATATTTTTTAATGAATACGCTGCATTCGTGAAGATTGATTCATCACTGGATAAAGTGCTTGCATTTTTTGATTGATGAAAGAGGAGAGTGGAAGATAAAGAATAACAAAATAGTTAACTTCCTTGCTTCAATGTTGACTAGCCAGTCAAATGCATGACATCACTTCATTTCTGCTAGATTATTGCTAACAAATCATTTGGCTGATGTTACAAAAGATAGAACTGTACTAAACTATTGCATTCAGAACATGAAAGCAATAAATGTTGGTGCACTTATAGTTCAACATGCTTGAAGTATGGCTGGTGGTTTGGGATACACTGCCCTAATTTTCACTCTATGTGAACAATCAGGAGTAGAGTCCCATAGAAATGAAGAAAGATTACAGCCTTAGAATCTGATTGGGAGGCATATGATTCAGAGAGTGGAATCATTTGTTGAATCTAGAGGTGGAAGAAGAGATGGGCCCTTTACATCACTTGATCTGCATCACTTGAAGGTATTATGGACCAACTATGTTCAACAAATAGACATAATTAATATTCAAACTCAGTTGGGAGAGATAGGATCAAGAAATGCTTATAATGATGAATATCAGCAGAGGAGAGTTTAAAATGATATACATTTTGAAAATGCTATGGTAAGACATCTCAGGGGTGAACCTAATGTGGACTTTGTTGCTTGCCCTAATTTCACTTCCTATGCTCCTATTCATGATATAGAAGAAGAAGAAGAAGAAGGAGAAGGAGAAGAAGATTCTGATAATGATGAGGAAGGAGATGAGGATTGATTTGTATGAGTTTAGTTTAAGGTGTTTTGATGTTTGTTTGTTATTTGTGATTGTATTATGATGAACTTTTATTTGAAACTTGTTGTAGAAAAAAACTTTTGTGTTGTGTTGTGAACTGAATCTATAAAGTAACTATAGACTTTCACTTTTTCTATATTTTTAGTATTTTTCAGCTTTTGTATTTCTGTTTTTAATTCTCAACAAGTTCTTTAGAATATATTATGTTTTATTTAATGCTTTAAAGCCTGTATGTAGTTTTATAGTTAGTACATGTAGTATACCAAAGCTCAATTTCATAGTTAGAAATCTTCTACAGATCAATTTTTATTTTCATGCATTTACTGTTTTCTTTCACCTACTAAATTTTATACTAAAAATATTTTTAAAATCACTTAAAAACTTAAGTTTGAGGGGAAGAAAATTTTCTTTTGAAAAGAAGTAAATTAAATTTTATTTGTCCTTAATTAACTATATTTTCAAAATTAATTTAACATGGCCTTGGATATTAAGATTTAACTTTAAATGACTATACTGCTATTTATAAATATTTTGGTAAATTTAGGTAAAAATTTTTTAATAATGAAGGTTAATTCTAAAGTTAAAGATATTTGGTATGATAGGATAAGACTATGCTTTTCAATTTAAAGTAATGGAAGTTGTTTTTTGGAAGTATTAAGAATTTTAGAGTTTCATGTAAGAAGAAAGGAATGAGACTTTACAAAAAATCATAAACTATTATGAATTTATAAAGGAAGAAAGGTATAGAGTTTTAACTTTAAGAAGAGGATAATGAAGTCCAAAATTATTAAAGGCTATCCAGATATAGTAATCCTCACTTGAAAAAGAAAAAAAAAAAGAAAAGAAAGGATTGAAAAGATTCTAAAAGAAAAAAACAGGCAAAGGAGAAGAAAAGAAAACAAAAGAAAAATAGGTGAGGAGAAGCTTGAGAAGATGCCTAATAAAAAATTAGCTTCACTTGAATCAACTTAAGAAAAGAAATTTATTACATTTTCTAAACTTGTATTGGAATATTAGTAGAATTCCTACTAAAGTTTTAATGAAGTTCTTTTCATATGAATGTTCTAAATGTCCTTAATACGGCAAATTGCAATTCTTCTTGAAATGAATAGAGATTCAGAAATCTTAAATTTTATTACTAAGTATCCTAAACTTAGAGTAAGTATCCTAAACTTAGAGTTTAAATCTAAGTTATTAATTTTTTTTTAAATTTTTCTATTCAATTTATTAAACTAAAGCATATAAGTTATAAGTAAATCTCTATCCTAAGTTATATACTTTCATATAATAAAAGTGTCACTTGAGAACATGTAACATTTAAGTTTGAGGGATTTTGATACACCAAAATAATATACTGTTTTAAGCACATATTTTATGTTTATTTTTTGTGATATTGCACTTTAAAGAAGACTATTTTCATTTTTTTGTTGCAGGTATATCATTTTTAGGCATTTGTAGCAAAAATGACATAAAAAATGAAATTTGGAACAAAAACAATGAATTTTGGGATTTTGGCGCATGATGCACCGATTGACAGAGCTGGCGCATGATGCGCCAGATCGACACATGATGCGCCAAAGACAATTTTTTTCAAATTAAGGCAGTTCGAGACAAATTTTGTGTGAATTTTTAAAGGGACACTTGTTCTACACACCTATTGGAGTAATTCAATACACCTAGACACTTTGAATGTTCTTTTATGAAGGGATATGTCTTTTGGATCAAATGACACATATTTTGAATTCAAAAGAATTTTGGTGGGAAATTTTGGAGGGGAATTTTGAATTCTTTTTCAAAGGAGGCAGCCCAAAATAAAAGTGAGGACTTCATAGAGGAGAAAGAGAGAAAAGGGAGAGAGAGAAAGTTGGCGTCAGAGGCAAGAGGAGAGAAGAGGAGATTTTCTTCTAGGGTTATAAGAAGAGAGGAAAGGTGAGAAATTTCTTCTTCATTACACTTCTAAGAGAGAATTTAGTGGGATTATAAAGAGAGATAGGATTGGAGAGAACTTCTAGGGATTTGCTTGGGAAGGATTGTGAGATAAGTTGTGTCTTTTATTTATATTATTTTGTAAACTTGTTTTTATATATGAAATTTGTGTTTTGCCATATCCTTCTCATGAATTCTGCATAGTCTTCTTTATCCTTCTCCCTACTTTGAGATATTGTTTTGTGAAGAATTGATTTTGTTTTCTACGGTTTTAAATGTTAATTATTTGTGATGATTTGAACACCAAACTTCATTTACTTTTCAATCTGGCCAATTGAAATGTTAAAACTTGTTGAGAGACATATGTTCTGAAAAGGGATAAGATTTCTACAACATAGGGAGAATCACATTTGATTTCATGGGAGAGTATTCCATCCATGGTATTGGGTGCAAATAAGGAGAGAAATATACTTTGTTAGATGCATAATTAGAGATTTTAAGGTGACATATTAAAATCCTCAATTCGGTCCAGTTGATTGGAAACTGATGCGAGATTGTTAGCTCTTAGGTGAGGGAGTAGTGGGAGCTCTGGAGTGGTAGCAGATATCCTCCCAACCTAATCATGGAATTTGGGACCAAACTCTGGATTAATCAATGTTCTTTTTATCACTCTGAAGAGGGTAAAGAATATGATTGCTCCTATTTGACACAAAATAATTTATATATGTATTTTCAAATGATTTCAATTTCTTCACAATCCATATAATCATTGTAAAGGGGAATGATGCTTTCTTAAAATTTAAATTTTTCTCAAAACAAAAACTTTGCTTAGTTTTCGTAATTTTATTTTTGAAAGTTAGTTCTTAGTTAGTTAAATTTGTTTTTCAACTACATTTTAAATAGCATTTACCTTAGAAGTTAATATTCAAACTTCACACTTAACTTATATTTTTTTATTTTTAAATTATAAATTAATTTGAAAAACTTACTTAAAGGATTTTCCAACTTCCCTGTGGGATCAATATCTAGGACTCTATTAAAGCCCTTTATTACTTGAGCGATACGTATACTTGCATTGATTTTAATGGGGATTTGGCAGTTTAACAAGAGTTTTAAAAGATAAACTATTTTCATAAAAGGTATTTTTATTTGAATTATATTACATATTTATTATATCTCTGTCGAGTGTAATTTCTTAATATTGAAAAATGTTTACAAAATTTACACACTAGATCTACCCGCCATCAAGTACCAGTGTTGACAAAATGGTCAATGTGGCGATCGTAGGGTCCAGATGATTTTATATCAGGGTTTGTTGTTATTAATGTAACGAACCTAGAGTGTTACCAAAATTTGTGCTTAAAAGAACACATTTGGGTTTTACCCTGGATTTTAGGGTTTAGGGACCCTTGATGAGGTTTAAGGAGTCAATGTAGGTATACTTATTTCTGAAAAATAATTCATAAATGTCATTCAAAATGGACCCTCACAAAAGTGTAGGTGTACATCATGAGAGAGGATGTCATCAAAAGTCAATAAATGAGCTCCCAATATGTGTGGAATACTGAATAAGTATGTTGCACATATTGGCGTTGACCGAAACGGTCAAGATAACTGATACACCTAAATAATATGTTGTTTTAAGTATATATTTCTAACTTATTTTTGGTGATATTGAACTTTAAAGAAGGTTATTTTCATGTTTTTATTGCAGGTATATAAACTTTCAGTATTTGGAGCAAAAGTAGCAAATAGGACAAAATTTGGAGCCAAAATAGTGAATTTTGGGAATTCTGGCCCCATATGCGCCAGATTGGCGCCAGAAGTAACATTTTACAAAGAGTTGGTGCCAGATACACCAGATTGGTGCCACAAGTGTCATCTTATAGAGAGCTGGAGCTAGATACGCTAGATTTTGCACCTGAAGCGCCAAAACCCAGAATAGCACAAACTTAAGCAAGCTGGTGCCAGATGCACCAGAACTGGCATCAAAAGCGACAGAGATGACATTTTGCCGATTAAGGAGGTTTGGAATGAATTTTGTGTGAATTTTCAAAGGGAAACTTGTTCTAAACACCCCTTGGAGTGATTTGCATCTAGAGACTTTGGAAGGTTCTTTTATGAAGTGATCTGTCTCTTGGATCAATGGACATGTCTTTTGAATTCAAAAGGGTTGACTTTTGGATAAAATTTTGGAAGGAGGCAGCCTTTAATAAAAGAGAGGTTTTGAAGAACCTGAAGAGAGTGAAGGAGGCATGTAAGGGGGGTGAAAGAGAGAGAGAAAGAAAGTCAAGGGTTTGAAGAATTTTCTCAAGGATTGTAAGTGAAGAGGGAAGGTGAGAGATTTTTTCTTCATTACATCTTCTAAGAGAGAATTGAGAGTGCTTGTAAGGAGAGAAAGGCTTGAAGAGAACTTCTAGGGATTTGTTTGGGAAAAATTGTGAGATAAGTTGTATCTTTAATTTCTTTTATTTTGTAAACTTATTTTTATATATGAAATTCGTGTTTTATCGTATCTTTCTCATGAATTTTGAGTATTCTTTTTAATCCTTCTCCCTATTTTGAGAGATGGTTTTGTGAAAAATTGATTTTATTTTATACGGTTTTAATTGTCAATAATTTGTGATTATTTGAACTCTGATCTTCATTTACTTTTCGATCTGGCCAATTGAATTGCTAAAATATGTTATGAAACATATGTTTTGAAAGGGTTATGATCTCTGCAATATGGTGAGAATCAAATTTGATTTCAGGAGAGAGGATGTCATCCATGGAGTTAAGTGCAAATAAATAAGGAAATATACTTTGTTGGATGCAACATTAGAGATTTTAAGGTGACAGATTAAAATCCCTAATTTGTTCTAGTTGATTGGAAACTGATACGAGATTGTTAGCCCTCAGGTGAGGGAGTAGTGGGAGCTCTGGAGTAGCAGCTGATATCCTCCCAGCCTAACCATAGAATTATGGACCAAACTCTGGATTAGTCAATGTTCTTTATACACTCAGAAGAAGGTAAAGAATATGATTGCTCCTATTTAGGAAAAAAGTATTTATGTATATATTTTCAAATAATTTTAATTTCTTCACAATTCATATACTCATTGTAAAGGGGAAGGATGCTTTCTTAAATTTGAATTATTTGCCATAAAAACTTTATTTTGTTTTCATAATTTTACTTTTGAATGTTTAGCAATTAGTTTAATTAACTTTATCTTTTTACTGTATTTTATTTAGCAATCACTCTATTACTTTATATTAAAATTTAACACTTCACTTTTGTAGTTTAAAATTATAGTTCACATTATAATCTTAAGAAGTTACTAATAGGCATTTCCAACTTCCCTGTGGGATCAATATCTAGATCTCCATTAGAGCCCTTTATTACTTAAGTGATACATATACTTGCATTATTTTTAGAGGATTTGATAGTTTAAAGAGTTTTAAAAGATAAAACTATTTTCATTAAAGTTATTTTTATTGGAATTAATTTGCATATTTACTATTGTATATGTAGTGTGTATTTTGTAATATTGAAAGATATTTGCAAAATTAACACACTAAATCCACCTGCATCAAGTTTTTGGCGCAATCGCTATGAAAATAACAGAAAGTTGTAGTAATTTTTCTTATAATTTGAATTATTTTTATTTTTTTAAAAAAAGAGAGTGTTTATAGTTTAGTTTGAATAATTTCATATTTTAGTGTGTTTTCTTATTTTAATTACATATTGTGTTTGTTTATGCATAGTGTAAGATCTGAAGATTTAATGCCTTACGCTTCTGAGTTAGAAAAAACTATTAGAAAAATCTGAAAATAAATAAAAAGATAGATCATATTAGCATAATGACTTGCAATGTGAGTAATGCTGGAAATAAAAATGAACATCATCAGAGACCTTTAAGAGATTATGCTAATCCTACAAAAAAAAAAATTCATTTGAGAATACAAAACCTTATTGTAGCTACAAATTTATTTGAGCTTAAACCTGTTATTATCCAAATGGTACAAAATAATCACTCTAGGGAACACCAACTCAAGATCCTAATCTACACCTTGCTAGTTTTCTAAAATTGTGTGTTACTTTTAAATATGACGGAGTGTCGAATGATACCGTCAGACTTAGAATTTTTCCTTTATCACTAAAGGATAAAGCTAAGATGTAGTTAACCTCGTTAGCACCTGAATCTATCTAAATTTGGGGAGACTTATCACAAAATTTTTATCTAAATATTTTCCACCTTCAAAACTGCTGGGCTTAGAAACAATATTACATCTTTTTGTCAGTTTGAAGGAGAATCAATTTATGAAGCCTGGGAAAGATTTAAAGATCTCCTTAGAAAGTGTCCACATCATGCATTGCCAGATTGGTTAATAATTCAAACTTTTTATAATAGATTGGATGGATCTCTTAGAATGATAATTGACATTGTTATCGGTGGATCATTTATGACAAAACCATTCAATGAAGCATATTATTTAATGGAAGAGATGACTACTAATAATTTTTAATGGCCCTTTGAAACGGTAAATCTAAAAAGAGTAGCTCATGCTTCTAATACAATATCTATGTTAGCTGCCCAAATAGCTGCTATATCAAAGAAGATAGATCAATATGGAATGAATTATTCTCTGACATCATCTGTGCTTGAAGAAAACTCATTAGAACAAATGGTAGAATCTCAATATTCTTATGAGACCTTAAATATAAGAAATAATAATTATAATAATCCTTATGTCAACTATTATAATCCTGGCTGAAAGAATCATCCAAATTTTAGTTGGAGTAACAATAACTCTAATGCTGCAAATCTGTAATTGGGAAACAACACTACAAACCCACTTGACTCCAAAAATCAAGGAAATTCAACTTATAAACCTTATTAACCTCAAAGTTTTAATAATTTGTAGAGTAAGAAGAAAACATTGTCAATGGAAGGATTGATATTTTAAATGGGAAACCAATTACAAAGTCAAGGTGCTGCAATTAGAAACTTGGAGAATCAATTGGGATGTATTGCTACTACACTTAGAAATAGACATCCAGGAATGTTGTTTAGTAATGTTGAAGTAAATCCTAAATATTAGAACAAAGAGAAAATTAAGGCTATTCAACTGAGAAGTGGAAAAGAATTGGAAAACAACGTTAAAAAAGAAGTGGAAGTTAAGGTTGCAAAAGATGAGGTGGAAAATGAAAAATCTTTTGAAGATTCTCATTTTGAGTTAGAATGTCCTATTAAACCAATGAAAATCACTGTAGAAAGACCACTACCTCCATTTCCTCAAAAATTGAAGCAGAAAAATAGAGATAACCAATTTTTAAAATTTTTAGAGATATTAAGGAAATTAACGATAAACATCTCATTTGTTGATGCCTTGGAACAAATGTCAAGCTATGTAAAGTTCATGAAGGATATACTTAATAAGAAAAGAAAGTTTATAGATACTGAGACTGTTGCACTAAGTGAAGAGTGTAGCACTATAATTCAGAAGAAACTTCCTAGAAAACTTAAAGATTCTAGAAGTGTTACTATTCCTTGTGCTATTGGGGAAAGATTTTTTTGAAAAGCTTTATGTGATTTAGAAACCAGTTTTAATCTTATGCCTTTATCAATTTTTTGAAGATTGGGTTTAGGAGATATTTCACATATAATTGTAACTTTCAGTTAGATGATCGTTCGATTACCTATCCTAAAAGAGTTATAGAAATTTTTTTGGTAAAAGTTGATAAATTTATCTTTCCTGTGGATTTTATTGTATTAGATATGGAGAAAGATAAAGAAATTCCTAGCATTTTATGAAGACCATTCATTGCCACTAGAAGAGCTTTGAAAGATGTGCAGAAAGGTGAGAGTTAGTGATCACGATGTTACATTGAATATTGCAAAATCAATGAGATACCCTGCAAAAGAGCAAGAGATTGAATGCTTCACAATGAATATTAATGAATATTTAAGCCATGAATATTTCAAAAAGACATTCAAAAAAAAATTTGAAAAATAATATTTGAAAGATATGGAGAAAGATAAAGAAATTCCTAGCATTTTATGAAGACCATTCATTGCCACTAGAAGAGCTTTGAAAGATGTGCAGAAAGGTGAGAGTTAGTGATCACGATGTTACATTGAATATTGCAAAATCAATGAGATACCCTGCAAAAGAGCAAGAGATTGAATGCTTCACAATGAATATTAATGAATATTTAAGCCATGAATATTTCAAAAAGACATTCAAAAAAGAATTTGAAAAATAATATTTGAAATATCAAGATGAGGATAAGTTCAAGATGAATCTACGGAAGTGAGTAAAGAAGATTTGGATTACGTTCAGGAAAAATTTGAAATGTTAGACCCTATAGAAATTAATAATTTGGTTTCATCTATCGAAAAACTACTTGAACTAGAACTGAAAACACTTCCTAAACATTTGAAGTATATATTTTTAGGAGATTTATCTAAATTACCAGTTATAGTATGCTCATAGTTAACTGATATGCAAGAACAATATTTTTTGGAAACTTTCAGAAGATATAAAAAGCTTTTGGATGGACGTAGCTGATATTAAAGGAATTAGTCCTTCAATTTGTATGCATAGAATTTTATTGGAAGTTCAACATGACCTAAGAGCTGAATCCTATGATGAAATAAGTTGTTAAGAAAGAGAATTTAAAATGGTTAGATTCTGGAAGAATATATCCTATTTCAGATAGTGCATAGGTGAGTCTAATTCATTGTGTTCTAAAGAAAAAAGGTGTGACTGTAGTTACAAATGAGAACAGCGAATTAATACAAAAAAAACAAGTCACTGGATGACAGATCTGCATAGATTATAGAAAATTAAATTCTGCCACCAGAAAGGATCATTTTCCTTTACCCTTTTTGAACCAGATGTTGAATAGGCTAGCTGAGCATAGATGGATCAAGAGAAAACAATATTTACTAGTCCTTGTGGAACTTTTGTTTTTCGGTGAATGCCCTTTGGATTATGTAATGCACCTACAAAATTTCAAAGATTTATGATGTCAATTTTTAGTGATTTAATTGAAAAATGGATTGAAGTCTTTATGGACGATTTTTCTATATTTGCAACTTCATTTGAAATATGTCTAAATCATGTAGAGAAAGTTTTAAGATGATGTTAAAAGCCTAATCTCGTATTAAACTGGGAAAAATGTAAATTTATGGTTGCAGAAGGAATTGTGCTTGGGCATAAAATTTTAGAAAATGACATGGAAATAGTTCCTGCAAAAATTGAGGTTATATCAAACCTACCTCCACCTACTACCTAAGAGGAGTTAGGAGCTTTTTCGGACATGTTGGATTTTACAGGCAATATATTAAAGATTTTTAAACATTATAAAGCCTTTATGCCAACTTCTAGAAAAAAGATACAAAATTTGACTTTAACCAAGATTTCCTTAAAGCCTTTGAAACTTTAAAGGAAAAATTGATCACTATTGTTATAATTGTTTCACCTGATTGGGAAAAAACTTTTGAATTAATGTGTGACATTAGTGATTATGCAATTGGAGCTGTATTAGGGCAAAGAAATGATAAGATTTTTAAAGTCATATACTATGTCAGTAAGTCTCTTAATGATGATCAAATTAACTATACCACTACTGAAAGAGAGTTATTAGCAATTGTTTATGCTTTTCATAAGTTTAGGTCATATTTGATTAGAGCTAAATGTGTTTTACATACTCATTACTCGACTATTAAATATTTAATGAAAAATAAGGATGTAAAACTAAGATTAATTAGATTGGTACTTCTAATGCAAGAGTTTGATTTTGTAGTAGTCGATAAGAAAGGGACTGATAATCAAATTGCTTATCATCTATCTAGGTAAGAATATGAAGAAATTCTTGATTTTGAAGAAGAAATTAATGAAACTTATCCTGATGAACAATATTATGTTGTAAAAGGATTGGAAATACCGTGGTATGTTAATATTGTAAATTATATTTTTAGCAGTATTTTACCATATGGACTAACAGAATAATAAGAAAAGAAATTCGTTCATGATGCAAAATTTTATTTTTGGGATGACCCTTATTTGCATAAACAATGCAAGGATTTAGTGATGAGACAATGTGTGTCATACAAAGAAATTCAAGAAATTATCCAAAAATGTCATGATTTTGATTTTGGAGATCATTTTGAGAATGATAGAAGTGTTATATATATATATATATATATATATA
>JXCR01144031.1:265638-289618 GCA_002079205.1 Phalaenopsis hybrid cultivar | reverse complement strand
ATATATATATATATATATATTGATTGTAGTTGATTATGTTTTAAAATGGATTCAAGTAATTGCTTTACCTCGATGTAATGCTCGAAATGTTTCGAAATTTTTAATTAAAAATATTTTTACAAGATATGGAAAGCTGAGAGTAATCATTACCGATGGAGGATCTCATTTTAGGAATGCAACAATTGCAAGATTAGTGGAAAAATGTAATACAATACGTAAAATTGCAATAGTTTATCATTTACAGACTAGTGGTTTGGCGGAAGTATCTAATTTTGAAATTAAAAGAATTTTAGAAAAAAAAGTGTGAATCCTAATAAAATGGATTGGTCTTCTAGACTAGATATTGCATTATGGGCATACAGGACAGCTTATAAGACATCTATTGGAATGTCCCCATATAGATTAATTTTTGGAAAGACTTGTCACTTACCAGAAGAATCGGAGCATAAAGCTTACTGGTTTATTAAGAAATTTAATTTCAATTTGAAAGATGCTGGTGAGAAAAGAATACTACAATTGAATGAGCTTGAAGAAATTAGGAATAAATCTTACGATAATGCTCGGAGTTATAAGGAAAGAATGAAAGAATGACATGATTAAAAGATAATAATAAAGGAATTTGAGCATGAACACGAAGTTTTTTTATACAATATAAGATTCAAATTATTTCTGGGAAAACTTAAGTCTAGGTGGAAAGGGCCCTTTAGAATTGTTAAAGTCTATCCTTATGGAGCTGTTAATATTGAAGATTCCAAGACTGGAAGGATATTTACAGCGAATTGGTGATGCGAGGTGGATTGAGTGTGTTAATTTTACAAATATTTTTCAATATTACAAAATACACACGATAGAAAGAATATTAAATATGCAAATTAATCTAAAAAATAACTTTTATTAAAATAGTTTTATCTTTTTTTGAAAAAATCTTTAAACTGCCAAATCCCTTAAAAATAATGCAAGTATACGTGTATCGCTCAAGTAATAAAGGGCTCCAATGGAGTCCGAGATATCGATCCCACATGGAAGTTGGAAATGCCTATTAGTATTTTTTATGATTATAATCTAGACTATAATTTTAAACTACAAAAGTGAAGTGCTAAATTTGAATATAAAGTAATAGAGTGAATTTCATTAATAAAAATAAGTTTACAAAACAAAAGAAATAGAAGACACAACTTGTCTCACAATCCTTCTCAAGCATATCCCTAGAAATTCTCTTCAGGCCTTTCTCTCTTTACAAGCAATCTCAATTCTCACTTAGAAGTGCAATGAAGAAGAAATCTCTGACCTGCCCTCTCATCTTACAACACTTGGAGAAAATCTTCAAGACCTTGACTTTCTCTCACACTCTCTTTCTCTCTTTTGCCCCCTTTACACGCCACACACACTCTCTCTTGCTCTCTAGACTTTGTTCTCTTTTATCAAAGGCTGCATCCCTAAAAAAAGAATTCAAAATTCCCTCTAAAATTTTATCTAAAAGTCAACTCTTTTGAATTCAAAAGATATGCCCATTGATCCAAGAGACATGTCCCTTCATAAAAGAACCTTCCAAAGTATCTAGATGCGTTAAATAAATCCAAGGGGTATTTAGAACAAGCGTCCTTTTAAAAATTTTTGCAAAATTCGTCCGGACCGAATTAATCCTCAAAAAGTCATCTTTGGTGCATCTGACACCAACTGTCTATAAAATGGCACATCTTGTGCCAATCTGGCACATTTGGCGTCAGCTCTCTGTAAAATAGTGCATCTTGCACCAATCTGGTGCCAACATTCCCAAAATTCGATGTTTTGGCTCCAAAATTTGTCCTTTTTTCTAATTTTTCTCCAAATACTTAAAATTGATGCACCTGCAGCAAAAACATGAAAATACCCTTCTTTAAAGTGTAATATCACAAAAAAATAAGCATAAAATGTATACTTAAAATAATATATTATTTTGGTGTATCAAAATTCTCCAAACTTAAATGTTACTTGTCCTCAAGGGACACTTTTACTGCATAAAATCACATCGCTTGGGATAGAGATTAATTTATAACTCCCATACTTCAGTTTAATAAATAAAATAATAATATTTAAGAAAAATCTTTAATAACTCGGATTCAAACTCTAAGTCTAAGAGTTCTTAGTAGTCAACTTTAAGATTTTTGAATCTATATTCATTTTAAGAAAAATTACAATTTGTCATTGTTTACCTCACTTTTGGTTGAGGTTTAGTTTTTCTTCTTTAGTAGCCTAAGGTTTAGCCATAGGACTTTCTATTCTTAGAAAACTAGACAAGGAACCCTCACTATTAGAAATTCTACACTCCTCTTTACTCAGCTTGAAGTTACACATATTGGTCATAACCTCTAGCACTTAGTAGGTGGGGTCACTATGGGAAAACTCAAGATGAGTCACCCTTTGGAGTGTTGGACCTTAGGGTTGACCCTGGGTGTTGGTCTAGGGCTTAAGGCACTCATTACACTCACAATCACTCACTACCCTAAACCCAGAATTTCCTGACTTTGTTCCCTTGATACTTTTGGGAGACTCATGTAGGCGGCCCCCTAAACCCATTAGCCCTAGACTAGGGTTTGGTTAAGATCACTACATAGAGGACCCAAAAGGGGATTTCCATTGGTCCATGGCTTATTGATGGTGGTTGGCACTCCAACTCTACCAAGATACCCAACTTAGCCTTTTGCCCCTAAACTCCCCCAAATTACCCAGATACCTTTGGGACCTCAAATTTGGCCAAAATTCCCAAATTTACCCAAAATACCCAAATTGGTTCAAAAATCATTTCAAACACCTTGAAAACACCCAAACTACTCAAAATCACCAAAATTGGCCAAATTGCCAAAATGCCCCTTCCTTAGCCCAAAATTCCAAAAATTCCAAAAAAAATCCCAAAATTTCCCAAAACCTCCCAAATATTTGTAATTTCATTTTTCTCATCTATCACATGACCCAATTTGGTCAATTTGACCACTTTTGGTCAAAACCCCCAAATTGCCCTTTAAAGGCCCATATTTTCCCCAAATTACCTCAAATGTCTATCCAATTGGTCTCAATTTCCCCTAATTTCAATTCTAAACTCAAATTCACCCTTGATGTGACCAATATAGACCAAATCTAAGCCTAATTGGTCCATGATTTGAACCCAATTTTGAGCTGAACCAAAAACCCAATTTTGGCCCTATGACTAGGTTCCACCAAATCCCTACTCCATTTGCCACAATTTGTGTTGAAAAATCTTCATAACATTCGTACACATCAACTTTGACCATCAAATGGCCTTGGTAAAGCTCCGATTTCATTTAATTTCAACTTAAGTCCAAAAATCCCCAATTTTGCCTCAAATTAGTCATGTCCTCAAACTTCACCAAATTAAGGGCCTTAACCCAAAAATTTCCACTCTATGTATTCATGAAAAATATTCACAACATATCCCTTGATCATTTGAACCATTCAATTTGGACTTAACCCAAGGCTAGCCCAACCTAGACCCATGTCTAGCCCAACATGCCTAATTTGACCAAATTTCAAAAATCCCTCAAATTGACTCACCAATTGAACTCAAAATCACTTCAACCCTTCACCAAAAATCTTCATAGCAATCATATACGCAGTTTTGATCAATAAATTGGGTCAATTGACATGGAAAGCCTAGCCCAAACCCAAGTTTTAATCACTTGGACCCACATTGAACCCATGAACTAATGGTGGCCTAACTATCCTAAAGTCATCAAATTAATGACTCCACAACCATGAATTGGACCATAGTGACCAGCCTAAACCCCATGAAACCACCTAAGCTAAGCCATGGACCTAAGGTCCCCTAAATCAAGGGATTTAATGCCATATTTTCTTAAGCCTTAGATATTTTTGCCAAAACAAAGCCTAAGATCATTAAATTGTTGTAACATATTCCCCTGGCTCACCTAACATCCCTAGCCACCTCCCTTAGCCGGCCGGCCGGCCTAGTGGCCGAAAAATGGCCAAACCGAGAGCCACCCCCATGGGATTAAACCCAATTCAAATCTAGAGGCTATATCATCCAAATTGAAGCTTAGAGCCTCTCTGCCCTCCACCTAGGCTGAACATTTCACCCCCAAATTGGCCTTGGCAGAAAGCCTAAGGACATTTTTATAAAATGCTCCCCCCATGGCCATGGAGAGAGAGCTGAAAATTCCTCTAAAAGGCTTCCCTAAATTGATCCCAAAGCCTCTTTGAGACCTCCTCAGTGCAACCCAACCACCACATTGCCTTGAACCCCTTACCGGAGCCCAATTTTTAGCTCAAAACCTTGTTGAAGATAGAACAAAGTTCTCCATACCCCTAAACTCCACCAAACTCAAATTAAACTCACCCACACCTTCACAACATTGAAAGAGGCCAAAGCCCCATCAAATTCCCCTTCCATAGAGCCCATAGTACAAACTTTGATCAACACCTGAAATCGGCCTTGATAGAATTTTGGACTAAGCATTTCACCATAGTAAGAGGCTTAATCCCTAGCTTCTTTGGTCCCCAACGAACGTGTCAAGACTCTCTGATCGAAGCTTCCCTTCTCAGAGCCAAGGTATTGAACCTTTCTTCCTCTCGAGCCTATTTGGATTCTCCATTTGATTAGGCTTAATTCAATTGCATGAATACCATATAGATATGTTCATCTCACTTAGATGAGTTGATAGGATCAAACCCAAGGTGATTTGGTTGAGTCTGGGCTAAGATCTTAGGGTTTTAATATGGACGGTCATGAGATCACTCTATCAGGGATGATGACGGGGAGCCGTCCGATCATGCGTGTATCGGATGGATGGAGGAGATCGAGCCGGACAACGCTTCCTTACATGAACCGCAGGCAGAGTCAGCGGCTGCATGGATGGCGACATCCAACCAGAGCGTGCCACGCGTGCTTTCGGAGCTGCCTAGGATATAGTTAGCGCCACACATTTAAATAGAAAAATAGGGATTTTCTTATTTAAATAAATAACCCTAGCTTTAAAAAGTCATATCTTGGTGTAGAAACTTCATAAAAATAAAATAAAAATACCTTCTTACTCAGTGAATAGAGGAGAACAATGTGGAAATGATTTGGAGTCCATTTGATGCATATTTTGTTTTTTAATTAATTAAACACTGATTTGGATGTTTTGATTCTACATGCATGTAGTAATATCACCATGACTTGAAATTTTGGCATATTGTTGCCTCTGTCTTAGGGAACATCCTCTGATTTTTCCAAAGTTAGAGGAGGTCCCTAGAGAGAGATCATATTTTTCAAGTTTATGTCTATTATTTGCATAAATTAATCATGATAATTAGCATGTTGCTCAGGAAATTCTAAGAAAACTTTGGAAGGTTCACTATGACCAGAGGACCCCTTAGAAATAATTTTATGAGTTAAGTCACTAAGAATACACTTAATCTTCACCAACCCTAAAACACAAATAAAATTAATTTTGAAAAATAAAAACAACAAAATGACTTAATTTTTGATCTCCACTATTGTTTAGGATCTAGAGAACTCACCATAAAAATTTCAAAGCATTTTGAGTTCATTTGGTAACTTAAGTTAATTTTTGAAGATAAATATCATTTTAGCACTTAAATGATTTTTTAAAAAAATTAAAATATAACTAAAAAATTTACAAAAACTTATTTATTGAGTTTTCTGTGATCAGGGGTATTTTCTAAAAATAAAATTGTATTTGAAATAAAAACTTGTTTTTTAGCTTATTTTTAAATATTTAAATAATTAAAAATCATAAAAATAATAAAATTCATGGAAATATTCTAAATTGCTTCCTAAGTATTTAGGAACATTTAGGATATTTTTCCTGATTTATAAAGATACTGAATTTTAAAGCTTAAAAATAGTTTTTAAAGGCTAAAATGGTTTTTCTATAAAAATTATTCCAATAAATCAAATAAAACTCATAAAAATATAAAATTTTCTCTTCTGGGTTCTTTGACCTTAGAAAGATTTTTCAAAAAAACAAAACTTAATTTTGCCTGTTTAAAATATTTTATATTCAATAAATACCCCAAAACTTAAAATAATTCTTAAAATTAAAAAAAAAATTCCAATAAAATTCAAAAAATCATGAAAATTGGTTCAAAGGCTTCTCTAGTCTAGGTATACCTCTAGTAAAAATTTCAAGGGATTAGGATTTACCTTGGTTAAGTTTGGATTTTTCTTTGAAGAATCCTATTTTTGCATGAAAATAATTATATAAATTAAATTAAATTTTGAAAAATCACATTTTCTACTTTGATGTCTTAATTTACCCATGAATGAGATAGGATAAAAATTTCAAAGTCATTTGGATTAAATATGATAAATTATGAAGTGTTGGAGCCTTAAGGGCAATATGTAATTTTGACACCTTAGCCTTAGTTAGCATTTAGGCTTAATTCAAGGAGGGAAATGGGCAACCTCTGATCTTAATTTGGATGTTTGAAATATAAGGGGTTAATTGATAGCTCACTTTCTTAATTAAAAAGATAAGTTAATAAATTTCTAAATTATTAAAATTTGGAAGTTTTTTAAAGTAAAATGAACCTAGAACTTAAGGGTATGACCTTTGAAGTCAATAATTAATCAATTTAATACACCTATTTGATTTTCAAATGAAATTCAAATAATGAATCATAACCACCTAAAGCTTAACCTTTTTAAAACTAATTATGACACTCACCTAGGTCTTAAGGGCTTAGTAATAATCTAAGTTAAATCAAGACTGATTAAATGAGGATTAGTAAAACAAACACAATTAAAAATAAAACATCTTTCAAACACTATAAGCCCAACTAGGACCAAAATTTGGCGAAGTGTTCCAATAACACTAACTTACCTCTTTAAGGGTCTTCACCCACATAATATTCAAAATTAAATTACAAATGATAATTAGCTTACTCTTAGGGATAATTGATGCATCAATGTTCATTGAGCATTAGGGTGTTTATAGGATGAATTATTAAGCAACATAATAAGTTTAAATGAGCTAGAGGCTTTTCACCAGGTGATAAGAGGGAAGCATGGACCTAATTCTTCCTCTTAACCTGTTGGATACCTCAGATGTCTAGTAAACTTAATATGAATTCATTCCTTCTAATGAAGAGTGGCATTAAGTTAAGTGTTAGGAATTGTGTGTTTGGAGCTAGTTGACCTCACTTTTGGTTGAGGTTCAGTTTTTCCTCTTTAGTAGCCTAAGGTCTAGCCATATGACTTGACCTCACTTTTGGTTGAGGTTCAGTTTTTCCTCTTTAGTAGCCTAAGGTCTAGCCATAGTGACCTCATTTTTGGTTGAGGTTTAGTTTTTCCTCTTTAGTAGCCTAAGGTCTAGCCATAGGACCTCACTTTTGGTTGAGGTTTAGTTTTTCCCTTTTAGTAGCCTAAGGTCTAGCCATAAGATTTTCTTATTGCCTATTCTTAGAAAAC
This sequence comes from Phalaenopsis hybrid cultivar, assembly GCA_002079205.1. NCBI lineage: Eukaryota > Viridiplantae > Streptophyta > Magnoliopsida > Asparagales > Orchidaceae > Phalaenopsis > Phalaenopsis hybrid cultivar. The sequence continues at coordinate 282,189 of JXCR01144031.1, read as the reverse complement.
TAGATCTGGGTGTGCTTGCCCAACACACCCCACCTATTGGGGGTCCATTTATTGACCTCACTTTTGGTTGAGGTCTCCCTTTTAGTAGCCTAAGGTCTAGCCATAGGATTTTCCTATTGACTATTCTTAGAAAACTAAACATGGAGCCCTCACCATTAGAAATTATACCCTCTTCTTTACTCAACTTGAAGTTCTACATATTGGTCCTAACCTCTAGCATTTAGTAGGTGGGATCACTATGGGGGAAACTTAAGATGAGTCACCCTTAGGACTGTTGGACCTTAAGGTTAACCCTGGGTGTTGGTCTGGAGCTAAGGAATTCACTACACTCACTACACTTATATACACCCACATTCACTCACAACCCTAAACTCAAATTTCTAGCCTAGATCCCTTGATCTTTTGGGATACTCATGTAGATTGTCCCCTAAACCTACCAGCCCTAGGGCTATGCTTTANACTCAAATTTCTAGCCTAGATCCCTTGATCTTTTGGGATACTCATGTAGATGGTCCCTTAAACCTACTGACCCTATGANCCTAAACCTACTAGCCATAGGGCTATGGTTTGGCTAAGACCACTATGTAGAGGACCCAAAATGGGGTTTTCAATGGTCCATGGCTTGTTGGTGATGATTGGTACCTCAACTCTACTGAAATACCCATCTTGGCCTTTTACCCTAAAACATTATTGGTGATTGTTAAAACCACTATGTAGAGGACCCAAAATGGGGTTTCCATTGGTCCATGGCTTGTTAGTGATGATTGGTGCCTCAACTCTACCAAAATACCCATCTTGGCCTTTTACCCCTAAAACACCCTGGCTAGAACCACTACAGAGGACCCAAAATGGGGTTTCCATTGGTCCATGGCTTATTGGTGATGATTGGTACCTCAACTTTACCAAAATCCCCATCTTGGCCTTTTACCCCTAAAACACCTCCAAATTACCAAGATACCCCTCAATAGCCCAAAGTCCCAAACATTCGACAAATTTCCAGAAAATCCCAATAAATCCCAAATATTCTTAATTTTATTTCTCTCAATTACTACATGACCCAATTTGGCCAATTTAATNGGGCTATGCTTTAGCTAAGACCACTATGTAGAGGACCCAAAATGAGGTTTCCATTGGTCCATGGCTTGTTGGGGATGATTGGTACCTCAACTCTACCAAAATACTCATCTTGGCCTTTTAACCCTAAAACACCCCCCAAATTACCAAAATACCCCTCCATAGCTAAAAATCCCAAAAAATTCCAAAAATTCCCACAAAATCCCAATAAATCCCAAATATTCCAAATTTCATTTCTCTTAACTACCAGATGACCCAATTTGGCTAATTTGACCATCTTTAACCAAAATCCCCAAATCCAACTCAAATGTCCGTCAATTTGATCTCAATTGGCCCCAATTCCAATCCTAAACTCAAATTAAATTTTTATATGACCAAAATAAACCAGATCCAGGCCTATTGGCTCATGATTTGAGCCCAATTTTGAGTTAGGTTAAAGCCCCAATTTTGATCACATGACCAAATCTCACAAAATTGAACCCATACAGTCAATTGGCCTCAATTAATGTTGAAAAATCTTTATGACATTCCTATACATCAAAATAAACTATAAATTGATCTTGGTGAAGTCTCAAATTCATTTGATTTTGACCTAAATCCAAAATTCTCAAATTTAGCTCCAAAATTGGCTAAGTCCCCAAATTTCACCCAATTGATTTCCTTAACCTCCAAATTGGCATCCAATTAATCTTGGAAATAGTAAGTCCCCAAATTTCACCCAATTGATTGCCTTAACCTCCAAATTGACATCCAATTCATGTTGGCCCAAATTTCACCCAATTGATTGCCTTAACCTCCAAATTGGCATCCAATTCATGTTGAAAACCCTTCATGAGGTCCCTATTAACCATTTACAACAATCAATTTGGACTTAGCCCAAGGCTAACCCAAGCTAGACCCAAGCCTAGCCCAACATGACCAAATTGATTAAAGTTCAAAATTCCCTCAAATTGACCCTTCAATTGAACTCAAAGCCACACCCATCTTTCACCAAAGTTGTTCCTTTTGATCATATACACCAAATAAAACAATTAATTGGGCCAATTGACCTGTCTAGCCTAAAAACCCAAGTTTTGGTCATTTGCACCCACTTGAACCCATGCACTAAATGTGACCTAACCACCCTAAAGCAAGTTTTGGTCATTTGCACCCACTTGGACCCATGCACTAAATGTGACCTAACCACTCTAAAGTCACCAAAAAAACTCCACCACAGCCATTAGTTGGAATTAGTGATCAGTCCAAACACCATGAAATCACAATCAAGCCATGGACCAAAGGTCCCCCAAATTAAGGAATCTTATTTCCAAAAATGCACATGCTAAAGATATCTTTGTCAAATCAAAGCACATTTGCATTAAATTTTTGTGATGGATTCCTTTGGGTTTCCTGAGCTCCTAGCCACCTCCCCCTAGCCAGCTGGCTAGCCTAGTGGCCGAAAAAGTCCAAAACCAAGAGCCACTCCAATGACACCTCACCCCAATCAAACCTAGAGGCCAGTCATCCAAATCAAATTGAAGAGTTCCTCTGCCCTCCACCTAAGCACCACAATGCACCCAAACTTATGCCCTGAGAGCCACCCCATGAACTGCCCTCCACCTAAGCACCACAATGCACCCAAACTTGTGCCCTGAGAGCCACCCCATGGCCAGTTTTATAAAAACTCCACCTAAGCACCACAATGCACCCAAACTTATGCTCTGAGAGCCACCCCATGGCCATTTTTTAAAAAACTCACATCCCACGGCCATGGGACGTGTGCTGAAATTTTCTTAGAGAGGCCTCTCCAAACTTCACACATTGCTTCCCTAAGATTCCCTCAGTGCATTCCAACCATTTTTCCTCACCCATTGCCATTGTCGGAGCTCAATTTTGAGCTTGAAACCTTGTCGGAAACTAGGACAGAACCCAATACACCTCCACAGTCCACCAAACACAAATTAACTTCACCCAAACCTTCACAATAGTGAAAGAAGCTAAAGCCCCATCAAATCTCCCTTCCACAGAGCCTCTACTATAGCTCTAAACTAACACCTGAAATTGAGCTTGGTCGTTTTCATACCTAGGCCTTACACCAAGACCAAGGACTCAATCTCTAGCCTCCTTGGACCTCATTGCAGCCGAGCACCTCTGATCGAAGCCTCCCTTCTCAGAGCAAAGGTATAAAACTTCTCCTCCTCCGGAGCTTATTTTGATTCTCTATTTACTTAGGCTTGATTTCATGGTATATTAACTGTATGGATGTGTTCGTCTCACTTAGACGAGTCCATAGGATCAAACCCGAAGTGGTTTGGTTAAGTCTAAGCTAAAATCTTAAGGTTTTAGTGTGGACGGGCTCGGGATCATTCTATCGGGGACGATGACGAGGTCCCGTTTGATCAAACGTGTATCAAATGGATGGGGGAGATCGAGTCAGATAGTGCTTCGGGACATAAACAGCGGGCTGAGTCAGCAAGCTACGTGGGCGGCGGCATCGAACCAGAGCACGCCATGCATGCCTTCGGAGCTACCTAGGATCTAGTCAGCACGCGCGGTTTAAATAGATAAATAGGGCTTTTCCTATTTATTTAAATACCCTTAACTTAGAAAATTTATAAGTTTGTGTAAAAAAATCACAAAACAAAATAAAAACACCCTCTTGCTCAGTGAATAGAGGAGAATATTGTAGAATAAGTTTCAAGTCCATTTGATGCATATTTTATTTTTAATTAATTAAAAACTGTTTGGGATCATTTGATTCTCCATGCATATTGACACATCACCTTGGCTAGGAATTTTGGCATGTAATAGCCTCTATCAGGAGAAACATCCTATGATTTTTCCAATGTCAGAGGAGGATCCTATATAGNGATACTGAGTCATATATTCTATTACCTATGTAACCAAGTCAGACGTGGTATCCTAAAGATGTGGAGATGAGGGAGCCGCCTTGACGATCTCAAAGGATCCCCACAGTAGAACTGAAAAAGATGAATGATGCACCAAAAATATATGTATTTTTAGACCCATATTTTATACTCAATTTTGGTGATATTGCACTTTAATGGAAGGTATTTTGATGTTTTCTTGCACGTTGTTGATTTTTAGGGCTTAAAGCAAAATGAAAAAAAAGGATGAAATTTAGAGTCAAAATTAAGTTTTTGAAGAAATGCTTAGCACCAGCAGTGTTGAGGTCAGCGCCGACGGAGCAAAAAAATTTAACGTTAGAGATTTTTACTCAGCGCCGACGGCGCCAGACACAGCGCAAAACAATTTAACGCTAGAGATTTTTACTCAGTGCCGACGGTCCCAGACCAGGGCCAACGTCGCCAAAGGAGGTGCAGACCCTGTTTCTAGAAGTTTCAATGTATTTGGACGATTTTTTGAAGATTTTTTGGAGGCACCTCTTGGAGAACCATCCTTGGGCTCTATTTGGGGCCAAATTTTATCAGAAAATTTGCTCCTCTACGTTTTTTAGTTTTCTACATTCATTTTTTGCTCCACATCATTCCATTCCACTATTATATTGGAGTCAATTAGTGATTTTATTTAAGTTTAGAATTTTTGTGGTGAGATTTAGTGTGAAACTTTCTGTAAGAGTGTTGGAGAAGGAGAAAAGTGAGAGAATTTTTCTTCCCACATTTCTAAGGAAATGCTACAAAGGATTTGCTTTGAGAAAGAGTTCCATATAAGTTTATTTGTTTATTTAGTGTTGTGTGAACTTTATTTTATATATAAAATTTGTGTTTTGAAGTATCTTTCTCATGAAGTCTGAGTAGTTCCCTCTATCTTTCCCCCAACTCTGAGATATGCTGAAATGAAGAGATAAAATGAATGCGCCATAATTAATATATAAAATAAATTGTGATGATTTTTCAACTCTAAACTTAATTTACTTTTTAGTCTGACCAATCAATTTGTTAAAATATTTTGCGAAACATATGATCCGGGAAATGGAGTAACTGAGTGAGGATCACATTAGTTTTCATGAAGGAGAAATTTGTTCATGAAATTAAATGCAAATAAATAGGGAAATATTCTTTATTGGGTGTAAAATTGGAGAATCTTTAGGGTGACCGACTAAAATCCCTAATTTGGTCTCAGTGTTTAAAAAATACAGCAAGAGTTAGCCTTCAGGTGAAGGGAAGTGGGAGCTCTAGAGTGGGAGCCGGTATCCTCCTAGCCAAACCATGAATTTAGGGACTAAACCAAAGATCAGCTAATGATTTTCTATGCACTGTATCAGAGTAGAGAATTAAAATTGCTCCTATTTGGCACAATCCATATTAAAAGCATTTATCTCATCTCATTTCACGAGAATTTCATTGGAGTGGGAAGGATGCTTTTTCACATAAGAAATCTTCATTACATAAAAGTAGTTCTTATATTAGTATTTAATATTTAAAAGTTGAATTTCCTTTTTTTCTAATAATTAAGTAATTTAGTTTGGTTAAAATCTCAACATTTGAAATTAGTGACAGTGATTTTGTTTGATTTTCTATAAATTTCCTATTAAAATTTATCATTGTTAATTTACACCTTCCCCGTGGGATCGATATTTAGGGCTTAAATAGAAAGTTCATTATTACTTTATAACAATATGTACACTTTTGTAGAATCCCATTATTAATTGCCTGCAATTATATATATTTTACAAAATGTACTTTTCATATAAGGATCAAGTTTTTGGTGTTGTAATGGTGTCAAATTCATAAATTCTTATATACAAAAAATTCGAGATCAAGTTTTTGGTGCCGTTGTTGGGGAAAGTAACGGTTAAATTTAATTAAATTAAATAGTTTTGATAAATTAGGAAATTTAGAGAATATATATATACTATACAAATATATTAAAAAACCAAAAAAAAAGAAAATATAAAAAAAAGTTCAAAAAGAAATTTAATTCAGATTGTTTTTTTTTAAAGAAATTTTACCTTGCTTGCTTTATTTATTTTTGCAAAATATTGGATCTGAAGGTTTAGTACCTTACGATTCAAAATTAGAAAGTATTATTAGAAAAATTCAAAAACAACAAAGAGAAACTAAGAATTTGAAAGAAATGGCGAATAATATAGAAAATCTAATAACTGAAAATTGACAAAGACCTTTAAAAGAATATGCAAATCCGACAAAAGATAAACTTCATTTAACTTTTCAAAATCTTGATGTTGCTACTAATTCATTTGAGCTTAAACCTGTTATTATCCAAATGATACAAAATAATCAGTTTGGAGGATCACCTACTGAAGATCCTAACTTACATCTTACTAGTTTTCTTGAAACTTGTGCTACATTTAAATATGACAGAGTGTCTAATGATGTTGTTAGGCTTAGATTTTTTTTCCTTTTTCATTAAGGGGTAAAGCCAAGGCTTGGTTAAATTTATTAGCACCAGGATCTATTAAAACTTGGGGAGAACTATCACAAAAATTCTTGGCTAAATATTTGTCCATCCTTAAAAACTGCTAAGCTTAGAAATGATATTACATCTTTTTGTCAGTTTGAAGGGGAATTGATATTTGAAGCCTAGGAAAGATTTAAGGATCTTCTTAGAAAATGTCCACACCATGCTTTGCCAGATTGATTAATAATTCAAACCTTTTACAATGGATTGTTAGGATCATTAAGATCTATTATCGATGTTGTTATGGTTGGATCATTAATGTCAAAACCTTTTGATAAAGCATATTCTTTAATTGAGAAAATGGCTACTAACAATTTTCAATGACCCTTTAAAATGGTAAACCCTAAGAGAGTAGCTAGTATTCACGATTCTGATGCAATGTCTATTTTGGCATCTCAAATTGTTGCTATTTCTAAAAAGATTGATCAAATAGGAGTGAACTATTCTCAAATACCCCAGTATTAGAGGAAAATTCACTAGGACAGATTATTGATACTCAAGAATCTTATGAAACTTTAAACGCTATAAATAATTGAAATAATAATCCCTTTTCTAATTATTTTAACCTTGGATGGAAAAATCACTCTGATTTTAGTTTGAATAATTATAATAATTCAGTGAATCCATGTGAAAATTAAACATACATGAAAATTCTTATTTTTTACATTATTATCCTCCGAGATTTAACTTCAATCCTAACCCACAAGCTAATGAAAAGAAGTGACAATGGAAGAAGTGATGTTGAATATGGGAAATCAAATACAGAATCAAGGTGTTGCTATTAGAAATATTGAAAATCAATTAGGACATATTGCGATTGAACTTAGTAACAGACCTTTGGAATTCTTCCAAGTACGGTGGAAGTTAATCCAAAAGATCAAAATAAAGAGCAAATTAAAGCTATTCAATTATGAAGTGGAAAAGAAATTGAAACAAGGATCCAAAGAGAAACTAAAGTTGATGAAGACAAGGAAGAAATGGAAAATGATTAATAGGAAAATGAACAAACACCGGTTCTTGTAGAGAAACCATTACCTCAGTTTCCTTAAAGACTGAAGCAGAAGAATAAAGATGAATAATTTACAAAATTTTTAGAAATCCTTAAGAAGTTAACGATAAATATTCCTTTTTTTGAATCTTTAGAACAAATCTCAAGTTGTGCAAAATTTATGAAGGTTGTACTAAATAAGAAAAAAAAGTTTACAGATCATGACACCGTTGCAATCAGTGAAGAGTGTAGTGCTATTATTCAGAAAAAGCTTCCTGCAAAAATTAAAAGATCATGGTAGCTTTACTATATCTTGTGCAATTGGTGAAAAGTTTTATGAAAAAGCTTTATGTGATTTAGGAGCGAGTATCAATCTTATGCCTTTATCAATTTTTAAATGTTTAGATTTGAGAGAAATTTCCCCTACTACTGTAACTCTTCAGTTAGTTGACTAATCAATAACTTACCCAAAAGGAGTTATAGAGGATGTACTAGTCAAAGTTGATAAATTTATTTTCCTTATAGACTTTATAGTATTGGATATGGAGGAAGATAAAGAGATTCTTATTATTTTAAGGAAACCATTTCTTGCAACAGAAAGAGCTGTAATAGATGTACAAAAAGGACAATTAATAATGAGAGTTAATGATCAAGAAATAAAATTTAATATAGCAAAAGCTATGAAATATCCTTTAATAGGAAAAGATAATGAATGTTTCGGAATGGAAGTAGCTGAGTATTTAAGTAATAAATAGTTTAAAAAAGAATTTGAAGATAAATTTAAGCAAGGAGAAATTTTTGAAAATCAAGGTAAAGTTAAAGAAGAAGATTTGGATTATATTCATGGCAAAATTGAAACGTTAGACTTATTGGAAAACAAAAGTAAAAATCTTATTCCTTCAAGTATTAAACCACCTGAACTTGAATTAAAAATATTACCTTCTCATTTAAAGTATGTATTTTTAGGAGAATCATCTACATTGCCTGTTATTATACCTTTTCAGTTAACTGAAATCAGGAAGAAAAGTTAATAGAAATGTTGAAAAAGTATAAAAAGGCTTTTGGATGGACTTTAGTAGATTTTAAAGGAATTAGTCATTCAATTTGTATGCACAGAATTTTATTAGATGAATAACATGAACCTAAAGCTGATACTCAGAGAAGATTAAACCCGATAATGAAGGAAGTTGTTAAAAAAGAGATTTTAAAATGGTTAGATGCTGGAATTATATATCCTATTTCAGATAATGTTTGGGTAAGCCCAATTCAATGTGTTCCAAAAAAATGAGGAGTGGCTATTGAAGAAAATGAGAAAAATGAATTAATACAAATAAGATAAGTAACTGGTTAGCGAATTTGCATTTATTATAGAAAATTAAATATGGCCACCAGAAATGATCACTTTCCTTTACCCTTTCTAAACCAAATGTTGGATAGATTGGAAGGGAATAAGTATTTTTGTTTTTTAAATGAATATACCGGTTATCACCAAATTCTAATTGCTCCAGAGGATCAAGAGAAAATAACATTTACAAGCCCATATGGAACATTTGCTTTTCAGAGAATGCCTTTTGGACTATGGAATGCACCTACAATATTTAAAAAATGTATGATGTCAATTTTTAGTAATTTTATAGAACATGGAATGGAAGTGTTTATGGACAATTTTTCCTTATTTGGAACTTCATTTGAATTATGCCTTAATAGTTTAGAAAAAGTTCTAGAAGTATGTGAAAAAGTCAATTTAGTATTAAATTAGGAAAAATGTCAATTTATGTTTGCAAGAGGTATTATACTTGGGCATAAAATTTCTAAAAAAGGCACGTAAGTAGATCCTGCAAAAATCCAAGTTATAGAAAAATTATCACCACCTACTAGTGTTAAAGGGGTGAGAAGTTTTATAGGACATGTTGGTTTTTACAAGCGCTACATAAAAATTTTTTCAAAAATAATAAGCCGCTATGCCAACTTTTTAGAAAAAGATACAAAATTTGATTTTAATGAAGAATGCATAAAAGCATTTGAATTATTAAAAAAAAAATTAGTCACTGCACTTATAATAGTACCACCTAACTTGGAAAAACCATTTAAAATAATGTGCGATGTCAGTGATTATGTTATTGGAGTTGTATTAGGACAAAGACACGACAAAGTTTTTAAGGTTATATATTATGCTAGCAAGACTCTAAATGAGGCTCAAATTAATTATACTACTACAGAAAGTGAGTTATTAGCTATTATTTATGTCTTTGATAAATTTAGACCTTATTTAATTGGAACTAAATTCTGCTATTAAATATTTAATGCAAAAGAAGGATGTCAAACTAAGAATAATTAGATGGATACTTCTATTGCAAGAGTTTGATTTTATTGTGATTGATAGAAAGTGAAAAGATAATCAAATAGCTGATCATTTGTCTAGAATAGAAATAGAAATAATAACTAATTTTGTAAATAAAATTTTAGAAAATTTCCCTGATGAACAATTATATAGTATTGATGAAATGGATGTACCATGGTATGTTTACATAGTGAACTATATTGTAAGTGATATTCTACCACCTGATATAAAAAATCCACAATTAAAGAAGTCTATATATCATTCAAAAGACTATTTTTCGGATGACCCATATTTATATAAACAATGTAAAGATCTAATATTAGAAGATGTGTTCCTTATAAGGAAACTCAATAGATAATTGAAAGTGTCATGATTCTCAATTTAGAGGACATTTCGGAACAAATAGAACTGCATATAAAATTTTACAAGCTAAATTTTATTGTCCTACTATTTTTAAAGATGTTAATGAATATATTAAAATGTGTGATAGATGTCAACGCGTAGGAAACATATCTAGAAGAAACGAAATGCCTCTAAATTACACATTGGAAGTTGAAATTTTTGATGCGTGGGGATTAGATTTTATGGGACCCTTTATGCCTTCATTTAGAAACTTATATATATTACTTGTTGTTGATTATATGTCTAAATGGATTGAAGCTATTGTTGTACCTATATGTAATGCTCGTAGTGTTTCTAAAATTTTAATTAAGAATATTTTCACCAGATATGGAATGCCGAGAATAATTATTACTGATGGACGATCTCATTTCAAGAATAAGAGAATCGAAAAATTAATTATGAAATATGATATTATGCATAGATTCTCTACTGCTTATCATCCTTAGACTAGTGGTCTATCAGAGGTATCAAATTGTGAAAATAAATGCATTTTAGAAAAGGTTGTAAATCCTTATAAATTAGATTGGTCTGCTAGACTTGACACAATGTTATGGGCATATAGAACTACTTATAAGACTCATATAGGAATTTCTCCATACAGACTGATATTTGGAAAAACATGCCACTAACCTGTAGAATTAGAGCATAAAGCATTTTGGGCTTTTAGGGAATTTAATTATAATCTAAAAGATGCTGGTGAGAAAAGATTATTGCAACTTAATGAACTTGAGGAGATTAGAAATGAAGTATATGATAATGCAAAAATCTATAAAGAGAAAATGAAAATATGATATGATAGAAAGATTATTCAGAAGAAATTTGAACCTAAACAAGAAGTTCTATTATATAATACAAGATTGAGAATGTTTCCAGGAAAACTGAAATCCAGATGGTTGGGGCCATTTAAAGTAATTAAAGTCTATCATTATGAAATTGTTGTGATTAAAGATCCTAACACTGGAAATATATTTAAAGTTAATGGGCATCATTTAAAACACTATTATGAAGGCCACATACCTCAATTTAAAGAAGTTTTAATGTTAAGTCATCCCAACTAAACAAAAGGTATGTCGGGCTGACGACATTAAATCAAGTGCTATGTGGGAGGCAGCCCATACTTATATTGCTATGTATTACTATTTAGTTTGTTAAGTATCTTATATATTAGTAGATAATAATCCTACACAATTATATTTATTATAAATTAAGCCTAATATTGGTATTGGAAGAAAAGTTGAGATTTAATTGAACAAAAAATAAAAAAATTGCAAAACTTTGGTCACTGGCGCCGACAGTGCCCAAGGAAATTGATCTCAGCACCGGCAGCGCCCCTCGAGAGCGCCGGCGGTGCCGAGGACAGTTGGACAGGTCATGCAACTTTTGGCAGACTTTGGCGGGATTTCACACCATAATAATCGCTGTGAGGTGTTTTTAAAGTCCTAAAACTGCCTAGGACGCCTAGAAACTTTCTATTTTTGGATTTCATGGCTTCTAATTCCAGAAATACTTCGAGGTATGGAGTTTTGAATAGAAGAAAGTTTATTAGTTTTGACGTGCAAAGATTATACGATAAAATTATTACGAAGAAGAGATTGATCAAGGAAAGAGGATTTTTTTATCATGGGTTGATCAATCCAAGTGCTCCAATTGATAAGATCATTCTGTAAAGGCGATGAGAAGTTATGTGTTACACTACCGCTACGGTTGTTATACCTGTAGTGAAAGATTTCTATGCAAATCTACATGAAATTACCCAATGAGTTATCTTCGTTCAAGGTAAGGTTGTATCATTTACTCCTGCAAGGATTAATGAATTGTATATGATAGAAAATATTTCAATCTGCCCTTATGCAAATTTCATTCCTACACGAGATTTGATGCATGATATTTATAATTTTTTGATGGATGAAAGTGATATGTGGGAAGTACGAGATGAAGGATACATTAGTTTTCCTACTTCATCACTTAATGCAATTTCGAAATAATGACATTTCTTTATTTGTGCAAAATTACTCCCTACTATGAAGATCAGTAGAGTTACCAAGGAGAGTGTTATTTTAAACTATTGCATTCAAATGGAGAAACCTATTGATATAGGTTCAATTATATTTAAATCTATGATGGGAATCATTATGAATGTGCCAATTTATGGACTTGAGCATCTTTCAACAAATTTTCTGATTTGCAGTCAATCCCAAGTGTCATATGAAAGTTGGGAAAAAGTTTTACTATCATGGGAGCCTATGTGTCCTATTGATGATCAGTACGTTGGTAATGGAAATGAAGCACTAAATGCTATTATAGATCTTTCTTCATATGCTTCATCTGCATTAATGCCACCAGTAGTTGGAAGTTTGCTTGCTTTAGAAAAGAAATTGAAGAAAATTGAAAGAGAACTTCAGAGTATTATGAATGCAGTAGGAGATCTCAAGTACCTTTCTGATCACCTAGATTGGAGAATGAAAGAAAATTTTGATCACACTGGAACTTTTGAAGCAAGAATAGTTCGGATGTTTAAAGAAAAGGGGTGGATCAAAGAAAATTTGATAGATCAATTCCCGTAATTATCCCTCTACAACATATATGTTCATTAGCAATCTATGGGAGATATTAGAGGTGGTGAAAGTACTGAAGGGGAGGCTGAATGATTAAAGATTGTGAACCCGTTACTTGCTTAAAAATGTTTATGTGTTTTAGTGTAATTGTATGGATTTGGTTTGTTTTTGCTTTAGGATTCTGAACCTTGATTATGTGTATAATTTTGTGTCAGTGTTTAGTGTTATGATTTGATTTCGATGTTGAATTATTATTAGTTTGTTTAATATGTATGAATTTATGAAATGTGTTTGTAAAAAGTGAATTTTCATATATAAAAGACAGTTTGTTGTTGTTTGTGAAATGTGTATTTATGAATTTAAATAAAAATTTGTGTTTAAAAATACTAAAATCTTTGGAGAAAATTGAAAGGAAATTGAATATTTGAAAAATCAAATAGTGAATTTCGGGCCTTCAGCGCCGACGGTGATGGCATTGGTGCCGACGGTGCCCTCGACCCGAGAGCAGCAAATTAACCCTTTAATTCGAGATTTTCTCCACAAACCTCCATTTTTACCCCCCCATTAAGTCACCTTCAACCTTCGATTTTGCACCTAGGGCTTGATTTTGGGCGGATTTGAGGTGATTTTGAGGCAAAGAAACTTAGGATTTCATCTTCTCTAGATAAGAGCTACACTTTAAAATAAAAATTTTTAGTTTTCACCAAAGATTTTTCTCACATTGACTAGATCCGAAATTTTTAGTTTTCACCATGGTCGAACTAACAGAGGAGAACAATGTGGAACAAAATTCAAGTCCATTTGATGTATATTTTATTTTTAATTAAATAAACACTGTTTGGGATCATATGATTCTCTATGCATAATGGCACATCACCTTGGCTTGGAATTTTAGTATGTTGTAGCCTCTGTCAANTCCCAAATACTAAATCACTAAAATAATTAATTTTGGAAAATATAAACATTTAAATGACTTGATTTTTAATTTTTACTGTGATTTATGATCCAGAGAACTCATCAAAAAAATTTCAAAATATTTTGAGTTCATTTGAGAACTTAAGTTGATTTTTAAAGATAAATACCACTTTTGACACTTAAATGGTTTTTAAAAATAAAAATAAAACTCAAAAGATTATGAAACTTTGTTTTTTGAGTTCTTTATGATCATGGGTATTTTTGAAAAATAAAATGATATTTAAAATAAAAACTTGATTTTTAACCTATTTTAAATATTTAAATAATTAAAAATTCATAAAAATCACATAAAGAATAAAACTCATGGAAATGTTCTAAATTGCTTCCTAATCACTTAGAAACAATTATAATATTTTTTCCTGATTTTCTAAATAAATATATTTAATTTCAAAGCATAAAAATAATCTTTAAAGGCTAAAAATGAGTTTTTTCACTAAAATAATTCCAGTAAATCAAACAAAAATTAAAAAAAAAAAAATTTGCTCATCTGGTTTCTTTGACCTTAAAGAGATTTTTTTAAAATAGAAAACCTAATTTTCACCATTTAAAATATTTTATTTTTATTAAATAGCCCAGAACTTGAAATAATTCTAATAAATCACAGAGAATTCAAAAAATTATGAAATTTGATCCAAAGGCTTATCTAGTATAGGTCTACCTCTAGTAAAAATTTCAAAGGATTAGAATTTACCTTGGTCAAGTTAGGAATTTTCTTTGAAAATTCCTATTTTTGCATGAAAATACTTACATAAATTAAGTTCAATTTTGAAATTTCACATTTTCTCCTCTGATGTCTCAACTGACCCATGAATGAGAAATTAAATTTTGAAAAATCACATTTTCTCCTCTGATGTCTTAATCGACCCATGAATGAGGTAGGAGAAAATTAAAAATCACATTTTCTCCTCTGATGTCTCAATTGACCCATGAATGAGGTAGGATAAAAAATAAAATTAAATTTTTAAAAATCATATTTTCTCCTCTGATGTTTCAATTGACCCATGAATGAGGTAGGATAAAAATTTCAAAGTCATTGAAATTGAATTTAACAAATTATGAAGTGTTAGAGCCTTAGGGGCAAATGTGTAATTTTGGAAATCTTCCTTAATTAACATTTAGGCCTAATTCAAAGAGGGGAATGGGTAACCTCTAATCTTAATCAATTTATTTGATACTTTAAACACAAGGGGTTTAATTGGTAGAAACCAATATCACTTTCTTAATTAAGATTAATAAATTTCTAAATTATTAAAATTTGGAAGTTTATTAAAACTAAATGAACATGGACTTAGGGGTATGACATTTAAAGTTATAAATTAATCAATTTAATACCTCTATCTTGATTTTCAAATAAAATCCAAATCATGAATCATGACCATCTAATTAAGACACTCACCTAGGTCTTAAGGGCTTAGTGGTGACTTAGGCTAAATTAAAAATTAATTAAACTGTCAAATAAAATCCAAATCATGAATCATGACCACTTAAAGTTTAACCCTTTTCAAAACTAAACACTCACCTAGGTCTTAAGGGCTTAGTGGTGACTTAGGCTAAATCAAAATTAACTAAATGACTCACCTAGGTCTTAAGGGCTTAGTGGTGACTTAGGCTAAATCAAAAATTGATTAAACAAGAATCCAAATCATGAATCACGAACACCTAAAGTTTAACCCTTTTCAAAATTAATTAAGACACTCACCTAGGTCTTAAGGGCTTAGTGGTGACTTAGGCCAAATCAAAATTGACTAAATGAGGATTAGGGCTAGGCGTTAAGGGGTAGTGTGACTTAAGCCAAATCAAAATTGACTAAATGAGGATTAGAGAAATAAACATAATTATATCAAACATCCTTAAAACACCACTAATCAAAATTGACTAAATGAGGATTAGAGAAATAAACATAACTAAATCAAACATCCTTGAAACATCGATTGACTAAAAGAGGATTAGAGAAATAAACATAATTATATCAAACATCCTTGAAACACCACCATTGATTAAACAAGGATTAGAGAAATAAACATAATTAAATCAAACATCCTTGAAACACCACTGAGCCCAATTAGGATTAAAAATTGGGCTAAGGTTCAAATTACACTAACTTGCCCCTTTAAGGGTCTTCACCCACATAATTCTTAAATTGAATGGCAAATTACATTAACTTGCCTCTTTAAGGGTCTTCACCCACATAATTTTCAAATTAAATGATATGAAAATCAAACATCCTTGAAACACCACTAAGCCCAATTAGGATTAAAATTTGGCTAAATGTTCCTGAAACACCACTAAGCCCAATTAGGATTAAAATTTGGCTAAGTGTTCAAATTACACTAATTTTTAAACACCACTAAGCCCAATTAGGGTTAAAATTTGGCTAAGAGTTCCAACAACACTAACTTGCCTTACATCCTTGAAACACCACTAAGCCCAATTAGGATTAAAATTTGGCTAAGTGTTCAACTTACATTAACTTGCTTCTTCAAGGGTCTTCACCCACATAATTCTTAAATTGAATCACAAGTGATAATTACCCTATTCTTAGGGATAATTGAGAATCAATGGTCACTGAGTAATAAGAGTATTTACAGGATGAACCATTAAGCAACAAAATAAGTTTAAATGGGCTTGAGGCTTTCACCAGTTGGTGAGAGGGATGCATGGACCTGCTTCCCCATCCTAACTTGTTGGATACCTCAGAGGCCTATTAAACTTAATATTCTTCGCTCAATGAAATCATCCTTAATTAAACTTTTAAGGACTCACCAAGATATGACATAGGGTTAGGAAAATTACCAAAATTTTATCTTTCCTGCTCTTCATAAACTGCCTTAACA